>OY769904.1:4272344-4492344 GCA_963669185.1 Dyspetes luteomarginatus
GAACCATCGCAAATGTACGAGCTTTATTATCACTATAGCTGTATGTGTGTGTAGAACACACATATATGATGATAATGTAAATTAATATATTTTTGAGCAATTCATTTTTTCCCACCCATGGGCATAAATCCTGCCACATTGCATTTTCTGCGACTGATATATTTATTATTAATATTATTATTATTGTTATTTGGTTGTACATGGCAGCATATTTTTCCATTCACTCATTTAATAAATGCCCATGAAATTGCACCGATTGAAAAGTTAATTATTCGTTGATCCCAGAACTAAATATTTCTGTTCCTTCGTCCATAAATCGTATAACGACCTCATGATATCCAAAAAAATTAATGAAAAATAAAAATTGCATACAATTACGAAGGAATTTATACCCAATAAATTGCAAACCCGACAATCAATTAATGGTTTTTTTTTTTTATCAGTTGAATCATTGAAAATGTTAACATTTTTTCTTATCTGGTTTGAGAATTTTACAAGGAGGAAGGATGCAGAGTGAAAAAAATTGACGATTCTGTTAACCCATTTCGTCATTATGAAACTTCCATGGGTAAAAATATTTGGGTTAGCGTAATCATGAAATATATTTTTTCTCTGTCATCGTGCTCTCGCGAAATACACGTGTCTTTACAAGGGTTGCTACACACCCCCCCCCCCCACGTCTCCCAAAAACGAACCCCCCTTCATCGACGACATGTCACGAGTTTTATACCATGTCGGACTGATGGAAAATCATACACGCGGAAACACGAGAATTTCGCTCCGCGTGTATTAACGGAACAGAGACAGAGAGTTGCCTGCGAGCTCAACGGTTTGCAATTAAATCAAAACCAAATTACGTGCAGGGGAAAATGAATAATTACCGAACACGAGAAACATGCGGAGGCTCGCGCTTGGCGCTCTCGCAAAACCCTCGAAGTTGTGAACTCGCAATGGGATGTATAAAATTGTATATATATATATATATATATACAGGTGTAGGATATATCAATTGCTTAATGTCACAAGGGCGCATGTACCGTGTAGAATCACAGCGTCTACACCCTTTTGTATTTAGACTTTCCATATATATGTAGAATAATTCCAGGAGAGTTGGGACGACAGAGTAGACGGGACAGTTTTATATATTTTTAAGGGTAATCACCCCTTGATGGTCGAGGGAAAAAATAAAATATCCTGCATTTTTTTCATTGCAATTTTATTGTACTTCGAAAATATTCACCCCTGAAGCGATTGCGTGTGTTATGTACTATATATATTGCAACCAACGGGTGTTTATTTTTTTAAATATGTACATATATATATATATATATATATATATATATATATATATGTACATATTTAAAAAAATAAACACCCGTTGGTTGCATTTCCATACAGATTTTTCATCTCCAGGAAAAGCCACACGTTGATACTGATTAATTTTGATTGGAATTCTTCTCCAGCATCAAGAAGTACAATAAATAAATGAATAAACCGTAAAAAGATGAGAGAGTCTCGTAAAATTTGATAATAAAAAATAAAAAAAATTGGTACAAGGGACTAAAAAATATGTTTCTTGGATAAATAAATAAAACATGAACAGAATTCAAGGCTTTCGAGGTTTTTTGTTGTTAAAAGTTATTAGTTTTGAATAAAAAATGCACTATTATTTCTTCAGCAAAATAAACAGTTCGTGTTATCATATTGATGTAATTTTTCAATTTAAGCCCACGATATATATATATACATATATACATATACATACATATATATATATTACATAACTCACATTAATATACCAACAAGAATAATAAAACTCTGGCTATTTGACACCTTTTTACAGTCTGGACCAATGACTGATGTGCAACTCACTCTGTGCGCTTTTCATCTCGGTTCAAACTGACTATGTCCCGAATCTGTGTATAGGCGGTGTGCCAAATATGTTATTCCAACATGCTGTATGTGTTACAGACGTATCTCGCAACGTTTATATATGGTCATATTATGAACCTACACAGGCCAAAATGGTGGGAATTGCTACAGCTATACTGCATATATCCTTTACGCCTCCAGTAATTATTTATAAACATCACCCTCGGTGTTAGCATATTATATATATATATATATAGCCGGTCGGAGAACGAGCTAATATTGTTTTACAGTTAATGGGGTTGCCATTCTATATATATATATATATATATATATATATATATATATATATATATTTGGAGAGAGCGAGAGAGAGAGTCATTCGTATAAGGGCATTTAAATTGTATATGTAAAAACAACCCAAACCATATATATATATATATATATATATACGTATATAATTTCCATACGCATTTGCCTCAGGCTGATGCATTTTTAAACACGAATACACATGGTAAAATTACAAATATCTGTAATACTCGTCGAAAGTTCAATCTGAATACCAATTCATCCACAGTGAATGATATGTTCGATTAATATTATGATCGAGGTTACCGTTGAATCATCAAACGCCCGAATAAACAATTCCTACTTGAATTCATTCGGGCGCCATTTGCGTAAATTCAGATTTACGTTTATATTTGTCTGTATAGTACATAATATTGAATATATGCGTTGGCATTTTTTTTTTACTCTGTATAGTACATAATATTAAATATATGCGTTGGCATTTTTTTTTACTCCGTGATAAGAGTTGTACAATTATTCGAAACTTTGCATTGAATATATGATAAAGACAAAAAAATTATCATATTATCAATTTTTATTTTATCGAATAAACAATTCCTACTTGCATTCATTCGGGCGCCACTTGTGTAAATTCAGATTTACGTTTATATTCGTCTGTATAGTACATAATATTAAATATATGCGTTGGCATTTTTTTTTACTCCGTGATAAGAGTTGTACAATTATTCGAAACTTTGCATTGAATATATGATAAAGACAAAAAAATTATCATATTATGAATTTTTATTGTACATATGTAAAAAAAAATAATCTTATAAATGATATAAGAAATTTTAATCATATGCTTTATAAAACACTTTTTATATCTCAATATATCATTAATTTATAACATAGTGTAGCGATTTAATTACGCCGATCCCAGAAACGTAGCCATATATTTAGAATAAGATATCATATCGTCAAGCCTGTTCTATATATATATATATATATATACACACGTATCTATAAAGCCAAGGAGAGCTTATCCATTCATGGGATTGCAGCATAAAATGTGATGAGCCGCGAGGCAAGTCTTAAAGCTCCTCCTCTCCCCCTCCCCCCTCTCGCGTTCTCTCCACCACGCTGATTAATTACGTGACTAATTGGCGATGTGAATTCTCCAAGACTAATAAGCCGTATTCATAGTCGTGCCTTAACACTTCAACTCAAAAGATAAGAAAGCCAGTCACCATTTTTTAATATACTGGATTTTTTTTTTGCAAATTTTTTGTTTTTTTTTTTTTTTTTTTTTCATCCCCTAACAGTGTCGCGGAGGGTGCATATCCATATCTCTACCATAGCGTCGATAAAGTAAAAAAAAAAAACTAAAAAACTAAATCCTCGACCGGAACAAAAATTAAAAAAAAAATCCTCCATATGTAATGAAATGAGAAAAAAAAAATTGTCGACAAAGATTGGAGATGACTCGGGACGAGAATATATACGATGAAGATGTGGTCGCGGTCGCGGACGTGAGCAGTGCGAGTTATCCGAATTATTCCAATCTCCTAATGACCGTGATTTTCAAACTTTGCCTTTTCCTTCCATTCTTAGTTTACCCTCTTCTTTGTCTACATATATAGATATATTTTTTCTACCCTTCAGTTTACCTCATCCCCATAAAATTTCTCGTTTTATTCTATACATCTGGGACTCGTAATAATATTACAAAAGTCTGGAATAATAAAATTGGAAAAACAAAAAAAAAAAGTAACACGTAAAATGGGGGGAAGAACTTACCGAGCTTCTCCTGAGGATCACGCGATATTACCAGCAGGATTTTTGCACGGTTCTCACGTATCGTCGTAAAGCCATCGGTATGAGAAACCGCCAAGGACTCGTCCGACAAACGGGGTAGAGAAAAAATAAACGAGGAAAGATATGTAGAGGGCGAAGGGGTCAGGAAGAATCCAAGAGATCCTCTCTCTCTCTCTCTCTCAATTGACGATGCACGTGATCCGAAATGATAAGAGAGATCGTTGAAACGCTGATAACTTTTTTTTTGTTTTTTTTTTACTGCTCACTTTCACCAGTTTTTGACTTTTACACGACTTTCTTTTATTAGATTTGATTTATTTATTATTATAAAATATTTCACTCACTGCTTTCACACTTTAGTCACGAGTTGACAATTTTAATATTTAACAAAACACATTTAACATTTTTTTCTTACCCGTTAAACGCTTTTTTATTATTTATTTTATCGGCTTAATTAACGAGGGGAAAAATTTGAAGAAAAAAAATAAATAAAAGAAATAAGACCGAGAAATAAAATGCTGACTAATAAATCGTCCGATAAAAGACTCGCGAAGGACCAGACGAAATATAAATATTGATAAACTTAAATTCCAATTTAGCGTAACACTATCGTCGCGTATGAGATTTTTTTTCTCTTCGAAATCAGAAATACGAGAACACACTTAGAGGGAGATTTTTTTTTTAATAAAATTGAGATCCTGCAAAACTTTCTAATTTCTATGAGATTACAGAGACTGTAGAATTCCGTCAAAGAGAGAAATAACGTTTAGCATTGAGAGTATAATAATTTTATTCTGACAAGGAAGAATAACTCACGAATAATGATTAATTTAATCCGAGACTAAAAGCGAGAAACGTTAAAAATTTTGAGCTTATCAGATTCAAATTATTGCTATTTTAATTATTAAAAAAAAAATATATTATATTGTCGATTGATAACTTTTTTCAAATTAATCGTCTTGCATCGCGAATCAAACATCTCTATATATATATATATATTGATCGTGTAATCCGATATTATGATTATTTATTGATTGTTAAGTCAACGTTTCGGTCGCTTCGTTATCACTCAATGTTGGTGATAACTGTCGCGAGGCACGTTGCACAGTGGCGAATTTCGTCGCGTGATTTCGCGGGCTCTTTTCACTGACATATATATATATATACACGTATATATTTCTCTCTGAGAATCCTAGAAGAGAAGCGCGATGCGTGCACAGTAAAGGATGCGCGCGACCCGGCGGCTGCGCGTGCACTGCCCGCGAGTTCTCGTCTCGTGAATCCCGCCCTTTCCCCACCACACTTTCAACCAACTTTTGCCTATGCCTCTTGTGGGCTTCTATGGGAAACTGAGGCTGCCTGACGGCGACCCAGCTTAAACGCCGCCAGTACGAAAAATTACGGGGTTTGCGGCTCCCCCTTGTGAGCTTCCTTCGATTCAATTTTTCGCTTGTGTTAGTCCCCATTCTATTTTATTGTTTATGCATATACAATCTACTCTCTCTCTATATATATATAATTTTGATATATATATATACATATATTCATCAATATCAAAATTCCCCCCACAATCCTTTGCCACATTTTTTTCCATAATCATTTTTACCCATGACAATTTTTTCTTTATGCAAAAAAAAAAACAAAATTTCTATTATTACTCGGAATTTATTTTGCAAATAACTAACAATTAATACAACCTAACGATTTTATGCAAAATTTATAATTATTTTTATATGAACCAGAATTGCAGAGTATTATTAATAATAATAATAATAATGTCTCGCGAAACTCAACACCGATGCAAATCTCGCTAATGTGAATGATTCAAGGATCAGGCCAAATCATCTCATTCGTAAAATCAGCTTCTGTTAGAATCTCTGCTCGTCTACTGGATTAAGTTACATTCGTGGATATATTGCGCTACTGCTGCTGTTGCTACTTGTACAGCAGGGGCGGTGGGTGGAGGGGGGGGGGGGGGAGGAAGGGATCAGATCTTTCAGCTATACAAACCGGTATAATACTATATACGTGTAAGAATGAGAAAGATATATGTGCGAAAGAGAGAGAGAAAGAGAGAGAGAGAGAGAGAGAGAGAGAGAGAGAGAGAGAGAGAGAGAGAGAGAGAGAGAGAAAGAGAGAGAAGTCTCGAGAAAAAAGAACACGCGTGCCAACTCGTTCGTGTGTTACAACGAAACTTTTCATCCTGCTCGATGGCAGAGATGATCGCGCCCCCGCTTCACTTTTTTTTTTTTTTGCCTTCTTCCAACTCGTCTAGCGTCGACAGTGAGACCCTCTGTTTGTACGACGAAGCACGTGTTACTCGTATTGCCTTTTCATGATTTTCTCTTTTTGCAGAATAAAAAGTTTAAAAAAATTTTCGACCAAAAATGAGAAAATCCATTAAAAATATATATATATAATAATTAATTGATGTGCAATAAATGATTAATTTTTGCATAATTATTATTTTCTCTTTTTGCAGAAAAAAAAGTTTAAAAAAATTTTCGACCAAAAATGAAAAAATCCATTATAAATATATATATATAATAATTAATTGATGTGCAATAAATGATTAATTTTTGCATAATTATTATTTTCTCTTTTTGCAGAAAAAAAAGTTAAAAAAAATTTTCGACCAAAAATGAGAAAATCCATTTAAAAAATATATATATATATATATATATAATAATTAATTGATGTGCAATAATTGATTAATTTCTGCATAATTATTATTTATTTACTATATAAAAATAATTATTATGCAGAAATTAATCATTATTGTGCATCAATTAATTATTTTATATATGTATATATTGTGTGTGTGTGTATGGGTATGGATATGGGTTCGTTAGGGCATAAAGAGAGATCTAGGACCGCAGGCGAGCACAGGCGAACGGTCTGTAGGTTAACATCCGCGTCCCATCTGCGGTTGAGCATCCCTTATGCGTTTCCAACCCCCATGGGGATTCTACAAGCCTCGAAACTGGACATAAACCAGAGTCATTCTCTCTCTCTCTCTCTCTCTCTCGCTCTCTGGCTGCCTCGCTATATGCACTCGAGTACAGAGACAACACACATGCTATATATATGTATACACTTTGCAGCCATACAGGGAGAGACGAGAATGATAACTCTCGCCAGGCGCAAAGTGAGACATCTCAAGGGTACAAGAAGGACAGAGGACAGAGAAAAGTGATTATTCGTAACAAAAGCACTCCAAACACCAGTACAGACATTCAACTTTACTCGGAGTTAGGATAAAGTTTTGTTCGAACGATAAACGAAAGCAAAAAATTTAAATAATGCAAAGAAGATTCCAAATAAATAATCGTAGGATGGGAACTAAAATTTGTTGCTAATATGAATTTTTCATTAGCTTAAAAAAAAATATATGGAAACAAGAAAGACAGTTTTATTTTTACTCCCACCGACTGCCCGCAGGGCAAAAAGAATGAAAGCAAAAAATTTAAATAATGGAAAGAAGATTCCAAATAAATAATCGTAGTATGGGAAATAAAATTTGTTGCTAATATGAATTTTTCATTAGCTTAAAAAAAATATATATGGAAATAAGAAAGACAGTTTTTTTTTACTCCCAGCGACTGCCCGCAGGGCAAAAAGAATGATTACTCTCGCCGGGCGCAAAGTGAGACATCTCAAGGGTACAAGAAGGACAGAGGACAGAGAAAAGTGATTATTCGTAACAAAAGCACTCCAAACACCAGTTCAGACATTCAACTTTACTCGGAGTTAGGATAAAATTTTCCTCGAACGATAAACGAAAGCAAAAAATTTAAATAATGGAAAGAAGATTCCAAATAAATAATCGTAGGATGGGACATAAAATTTGTTGCTAATATGAATTTTTCATTAGCTTAAAAAAATATATATGGAAACAAGAACCACAGTTTTTTTTTACTCCCACCGACTGCCCGCAGGGCAAAAAGAATGATAACTCTCGCCGGGCGCAAAGTGAGACATCTCGAGGGTACAAGAATCGAGCAAAACTCGACTGACTCAAATCTATACGAAAAAAAAACGCTCGGCCTTTCCTAATGATGCTTTTTGAAATTGTCGAAGTAACTTGACAAAAACAATGGTAACTTTACCATCAGTGAAATGTAAGAGGGAGGACGTCTAGACGCCGATAATTGATGTTTGAAAATAAATTAAACACTCCTCCGTCTATATATATATATACATATATATATGCATGCTCTTATTTAATCACCGTCCGAATTCTCAATTTCCTGTTTCCCAAATCTCCCGAACTAATTTTTTTATTATCCTCGCGAACGTAACAAGAAAAAATAAATAACGATAATTGGAAAAATTCAATCAAAAGAATTTTGTAAATTTAAGTTTTTTTTCTTTACTCACTCGGAAACGCCAACGATTTTCTCACGTTGATTGCGACATCGTAGTAGCATCCGATGATCGTCCCTTCGACGACAAAAATATTTCCTCGCACCATCGCGTAATTTCCAAAACAAATTCGAGCACTTATTATTATATTAAAGCGAATATAATTAGTCAAACGATGATGTGAACGGATTATCACTCTGTATTAATTATATACACATCACGATTACAGTCACTTTCTCATTGACGCCGCGGCAAATACAAATGACGAGCGATGAAAGCGCCGCGAACGTTCAACTCGCGCACTAATCGACGATACACAAATATAATCGAGAATTGCTGAAATTTGTAAAAATTTTGTTGTTTTTTTTTCGTGAAAAATTTCAAATGGCTTTTTTCGCGTTCTTCCCCCCCCCCCCCTGCATCTCGTTGCAATGTACGAGATCAAAATAAATTTCACGAAGAAATTATTTGCAATTTGGATTCCCTACGCATATTGAAGCAATTCCGAGACTCGATATCAGAATAATTGTGAGTAAGATTTTAATGAATTACCAGGCTAATTAATTCGCGAATTGACGCGATTGTGACTACCGCGAGACTTGACGAGTTATGAAAAATCGGAGTTTTCCGACGCGTTGGCAGCGCCACTAGCGTTCACCTCGCGCAACAACCGACGAAACACGAGCACAAACGAGAATTGCCGAAGTTTGAAAAATCGGAGGAGTATTCTGATGCAAAATTTTCAACGCTTTTACTCCTCCTCCCACCACTCCGCTACTCAAAAGTATTACGCAATTAATTTTAACGATGAAAATCGAAAACAAACATTACAAAATTGAAAAAGAGATTATTAATTTGAATAAATTAAGAGCTCAATTACATACTCGCTACTTGACGACACGACGCGAGCTCGAGAGATATTTTCTCGACAATAACACACGAGACCGGCGTCAGGCTGAATTCCATATGCACATCGAAAAAGTTGCATGACTCGATATTTCAATGATTTTGTGTACGAATGATTTATTTTAATGAATGATGAAGCTAATTAATTCGCGAATTGACGCGATTGTGACCACCGCGAGACTTGCCGAGTTATGAAAAATCGGAGGAGTTTTCTGCGCGTCCATAGCCCCACTAGCGTTCACTTCGCGCAACAACCGACGAAGCACGAGCACAACCGAAAATTGCCGAAGTTAGAAAAATCGGAGGAGTTTTCTGACGCGTCGACAACGCCACTAGCGTTCACCTCGCGCATCAACCGACGAAACACGAGCACAAACGAGAATTGCCGAAGTTTGAAAAATCGGAGGAGTTTTCTGATGCAAAATTTTCAAAGCTTTTACTCCTCCTCCCACCACGCCGCTACTCAAAAGTATTACGCAATGAAATTTAAACGATGAAAATCGAAAACAAACATTATAAAATTGAAAAAGAGATTATTAATTTGAATAAATTAAGAGCTCAATTACATACTTGCTACTTGACAACACGACGAGAGCTCGAGAGATTTTTTCTCGACAATAACACACGAGACCGGCGTCAGGCTGAATTCCATATGCACATCGAAAAAGTTGCAAGACTCGATATTTCAATGATTTTGTGTACGAATTATTTATTTTAATGAATGATCAAGCTAATTAATTCGCGAATTGACGCGATCATGACTACCGCGAGACTTGCCGAGTTATGGAAAATCGGAGGAGTTTTCTGACGCGTCAACAGCGCCACTAGCGTTCACTTTGCGCAACAACCGACGAAACACGAGCACAACCGAGAATTGCCGAAGTTTGAAAAATTGTAGTTTTATTATTTTATTTTATTTATTATTTAACCCTTTTTGAATCTTATAATGTGTGATTAAATTTTTGTTAACTGTTGAAGTCGGGAGTTTTTTAAACATTTTAATTTCTTTCACGCCCCTTCGCTTCAACGAAAAATTTCAATTTTTCTTACACCACACAGAGAGGGATGAAAGAATTTATCAAAGTCTTCAAAAGTATCTTGATAAATATCGAACATTTTAATATCGAAATTCCGTTTGAGGATCGAAGTAAACACATCTATATTGAATTGAGTTAGGGTTGTGGGGGGGGGTTTGTGTCTGTGTGTTAAAAAGTAAAAATATTTATCTTTGATACTACGCGTTTGTATTTCAATATCTGAGGGAGCTGCGCGCAATAACGCAATATTTCAGGGTGCATATAAGGTAAAAAAAAAAAAAAAAAAAGCTCGGGAAAAGTACGAGCCCTGATGTGAATGTGAATATATAAAAGCGATACCATATGGGCAATATCGAAGGTGCTCTTGAGTTCACATTGGCCGTTTTCAATTATTGCTAAATTCGAGGAAAGATGAGAAATAAACTTTTGCCCAAAACAAAACCGTAAACAAAAAAAATGAATAAAAAAAAGATCCTCCACTTCTGAACGATCGATATTGAATGATTGAATTTGCGATTTTGCAAACTTTGCTTTCTATTACTTTACGTTACAATTTTTTTTTCGTTTTTTTTTTTGTGCTTAAAAAATATCCTATGCCATTGGTGCCTGGGCAGAGGATCTCGATCGTCGAGATTCAAGGCACGTTGAAAAGTGTTTCGCGTTACGAAAAATGTCCAGTCTTCCTCGAGCTTTTCTCGAGATAAAATGCCACGAGAGACGGATGAGCTGAGCCAGCGCGAGAATAAACATGAAGCGAAAGAATGAAAATGCGACGAGATGAAACGAAGAAGTACAGAGAAAGAGAGAGGGAGAGAGAGAGGTCGAGAATGTTGAAGGAATAGAAACGTATTAAATTCACCGACGCACGACGCATGCTGAAGTTGCTCTTTGCGCCGGAGGCGTCGGGTCATCCGTCGAGACTTTCCAGTTCAAACTTGGCTGGGTCGACCCAGCCCAGCAAAATGCTGCGAGGGTGAGAGACCTCCGAGTGCGTAGAAAATTAGAAACTTTTACTTAATCCGAGAAAATCTTTCATGTGAACAAATCACATGGACCAAATTCATCCAGCATGAAGAAAAAAACATACAAAATTAACCAAAAATCTTAGTCACTGATAAAAGATCTTTAAAATTTATTAATGACCTTTAACATTTATTAATGACCTTAAACATTAATCTTGACTATAAACATGTATTAAACATTGGAAAAAAAAAAATCTTACCATGTGGTGGATTCGTTTCTATCATAATCAAAACTCACACTATTGAATTAATGCACATTTCGTTAATTAATTATTTCTATTTAATATAATGCTGAGGGCCTCTGCCTATATATAAGAAAATTGTCGCAAATTTTATTGAATCCACTGTCATATTAATAAAGGATTTATCAAAGGAATCTGGCAAATGCAATTCTCAAACAGAATGGTGTACCCTTCAATTTTAGAAACACACCCCCTTCCCCCCCGCCACCCTTCCGTGCACCATTCCAAAGCCCGAAGGAATTCTCGAAATTCCTCATCACATTCCCAGCTTTTCGGGCGGGAACCGCAGAGAGAGAGAAAGAGAGAGAGAGAGAGAGAGAGAGAGAGAGAGGAAGAGAGAGAGAGGGAGGGAGAGAGAGAGAGAGAGAGAGAGAAGAGAATGAGAGATTCGCCGAGAAAACTAGTAGCAGCACAAAAGCGATAAACTCACCGTCAACAAAAGCTCTCGTGGCTCATTTTAATTACGAACAGCATTAATAATGTAGCCACCCTTTTCTTTCTTGTCTCATTCTCTCCTTCCTCATCCAACAGGATCATCCACTAAATGCGCACAGTTTTTCTCTGACTCGGAGAGAGACATAAAGATAGACCGAGATGATCTGCTGCTTACGAATTTTAATTATATCCGAACAACTCGTGTCTCTGACCTCATAAAATTAGGAACTCTTTTATTCACTCAGCTGTAGTTGAGTGAATATTGAACGAGTAAAATTTTCAATAAAAAAAAAAAATACTATCGTAATTATTTTATAAAAATAATTAAAATTATGGTATTTGTTTGACCCTTTGACCCGTAAAAAATTATCGCAAGCATGGAAAATATTCTGTCGAAGGTAACTGATATAATGACATCAGGTACGCGCGATAATTGACGCTAACGAGGGTTGAGTGCGCGGCCAGTACATGGATGGGTGACCGGTCACAGCGCCCTGGCTGACCTATCGAATCGACTGTTTATTATCACAAATTTTCCACAATTTTCTCTGTCCCCTCGTACGAATAAAGCACGTGGGACCCAAATCGACTGCGGATGCATAAAAATAATTAAACAAAAAATGAAATCTTAGATTCGCCTTTTACATTTAATTTATTGGACAGCAATGGGAATGAGAGTTAGTCGTCATGGTCGTTCTCGACTTTGGCGAACGAATCGACTGTTTATTATCACAATTTTTCTCTGTCCCCTCGTACGAATAAAGCACGTGGGACCCAAATCGACTGCGGATGCATAAAAATAATTAAACAAAAAATGAAATCTTAGATTCGCCTTTTACATTTAATTTATTGGGCAGCAATGGGAATGAGAGTTAGTCGTCATGGTCGTTCTCGACTTTGGCGAACGAATTGACTGTTTATTATGACAAATTTTCCACAATTTTCTCTGTCCCCTCGTACGAATAAAGCACGTGGGACCCAAATCGACTGCGGATGCATAAAAATAATTTAAAAAAAATGAAATCTTAGATTCGCCTTTTACATTTAATTTATTGGACAACAATGGAAATGAGAGTTAGTCGTCATGGTCGTTCTCGACTTTGGCGAACGAATCGACTGTTTATTATGACAAATTTTCCACAATTTTCTCTGTCCCCTCGTACGAATAAAGCACGTGGGACCCAAATCAACTGCAGATGCATAAAAATAATTTAAAAAAAAAAGAAATCTTAGATTCGCCTTTTACATTTAATTTATTGGACAGCAATGGAAATGAGAGTTAGTCGTCATGGTCGTTCTCGACTTTGGCTAGGCCAGAGGGTTCCAGACTGTCTTTCTCTCATCTCGAGTATATACACGCTGAGCCAGTCTCGTTTTACCCAATGCACGATGAGCAGCGTATGGGTTAAAAAAATAAAATGAAACGTTCGTGCCTGTAAAACATTCGAGTCATGTGACGAAAAATCGCACAATGATGAGTATAACGCACGCGAGCATTCGAGTCGACGTTCGACATAACGTGACAACTGCACCCCTGCAACCTTTCGAACTCTCACCCCCCTCTCTCTCTCGACGTCGTGGGCCATTCGCAATGCCTGATGGGGTTGAGCAAGTTTTACATAAAACACACACACACACAGACATCGATACAGTCAAACAGGAAAGCGAGAATTGCGTACAGTAAATGTTCCCATAACTCAACCGAATATTTCTCGCTATAATTCGAACAAATTCTCATATAATAATATTATTATTATTATACGTATAAAATAAAAATATATTTCTCATTTATAATTGCTTGTATAATTTATTAATTATAATATAATATAATTACATATAATTGAAATATATTATTATGTCATACGTATAATCAAGACGTGAATATACGATTTATTTAAAATCGATTTTATTATATCACGATTTATTTAATTAAAATAAAATGTCGATTCCTATAAATATGTCAATTGATTAAATTTTATACTTTTTTCCAGATCAATAGCAGAGCTTATAGTGTATCTGATTCAAATTAATTTATTTATCGAATTAAATTATTTCTTGTTTATCAATATAAACAAGAAATAATTTTATTCTTATTCTTATTCTTATTCTTTTTTTAAAAAATCTTCGCCACAGTTGGCGAAGATTTTTTTGCACTTGGCAACTGTTGAGTTAAGGGAAATTTGACTGTACGAGTATCAACGCATCGACGGCCACCCTTACTTGAGCATAAAACAAAGAAACGACCACTCGCACAAGTGCGTCGGGAAAATTTGTTCACCGAGTCCCGCGTCTGTACGCATTTCCTTACACATTTTTTACGCTTCTGCAGATGGAGCCACTGCTGTTTGCTAAAAATACTGAAGAAATCATACACGTTTATGGTTTTTGGACTCGCACACTGATCCAACCGTTCGTTTCATTTGCCTTGAATTTTTTTTTACCCTCACTTTTTGGCTCCCTTCGGCGTGTATAAGGCCCCACGTTTTATTTATCAGGGCGTTGATGGCTTTTACGTATCTCGCGCGCTTTCTCGCTTCCGTGTGTCCCTTCCACAGGGCGAGACATACCAAAGTATTCCCTGCCTTTTTTTTTTCTTTTTTTTTTTTTTTTTTTTTTTTTTTTCAGCTCACGGTACACGCTCATTGCTATATATAACTTGCAAGTACTGCAGTAGGGGGTTGTTTCAAGCTTTTTTACCCTTGTAAGTATGACAAAACGAGAGGATCCCTGATTTCTTTCTTTCTTCGTCTTTCACCCCTTTCCCCTTCGTCGACTCTTCGGTCTCTCTCTCTCTCTCTCTCTCTCTCTCTCTCTCTCTCTCTCTCTCTCCCTGTGCACAAACGTAAAGACCCTTTTGCACTAATAATACCGACTACATCGGCGTGTCTGCATTTCTGATGATGCTCCAAGGTTCCAGGCAACATTGAAAATTCTCTGCGATCTTTGCCTCCAAGCATGAAAACTCTACTATTCGTGGTGATTTCCTTATGAATCGCATTTATAGTCATACCATTTTTTTTTTTTTAATTTTTTTTTTTTTTCCATGTGAATTCATCATTTGATTATTCTAGCTATTTTTTTTAATTAATGATTTTTTAACTTTAAATTTTACATGATAAAGCACACAAGCATATTAATCATTTCACTCTGTTAGAAATTATTTTCCTTAATATTGATGAGGTCAGCGAGATTTTTAAAATTTTTTAAATAAAACAAAATAAAACAAAAATTATTCCGAATTATGAATATTAATGTTAAAAATTATTTTAATAAAGGTATCAACAATTTTTAGGGACAAAAAGGCCCTTGAGTAAAATATTTTCATAATCGGTGAAAAAAAAAAAATCTCATTCCCCCAAAAATGACGACAATATATATATATAGTATTGCTGTAATTTATATATATATATATATACACTCGCCGCGATATTTGCGATCATTCTTCAGTTTTACGTAACGTCGGATTGCTCGCTCGCTTTGAAGGTTTCCCGATATGGAAAAGTTGGAGAACAAAAGTTTTGCACTCGCATCTCGTGCAACTCGAGAGTGAGAAAAAGCACAGAGAGAGAGAGAGAGAGAGAGAGGAGAAGCAAACTGGCTCTTAATTAACTTGCTCGCGCCTTCGGTCGAAAACTCATCCTTCCGCTCAATTCTCATCCTTCAACGAAATTTTCAAACCCTCACCGAGCACAAGGATTAATGAACCGCGAATTAAGCCGAGCACGATTTTATGCCCGATATGTAAGCCAAAATACATCTGTAAACGCTTGGCACGAGTTCAAGACGGAGGAGACGAGGTCAAAGCGTGACAGATATAAAGAGAGAAACGAGAGCAATAAGAGGCGAATGAGAATTACGCATCACTCAAATCTCCAATTTTCTTTCTTTCTGGCTTATAAAACATTCAAAGTTTATCTGTCCATGTCGATCAGTTACTGAATATTTCGTTAGAAAAATAATGCTCAATGCACTTTGAACTTTTGAATATTTAATTTACCAAATGTAACATTTTTTTTTCTTTTTCCTATAATTCATAAAATATATTTAACAAAAGGACGAAAAAACTGAGCTCATCTAATTCCCTGATGTAATCCAAACGTCTCTATGTGTAGATCCATATATATATATATATCTTTCACTTTTTCGCGAGAGCAAAGAGGCGAATCAGGATTACTCATCACTCAAATCTCCAATTTTCTTTCATTCTGGCTTATAAAACATTCAAAGTTTATCTGTCCATGTCGATCAATTACTGAATATTTCGTTAGAAAAATAATGCTCAATGCACTTTGAACTTTTGAATATTTAATTTACCAAATGTAACATTTTTTTTTCTTTTTCCTATAATTCATAAAATATATTTAACAAAAGGACGAAAAAACTGAGCTCATCTAATTCCCTGATGTAATCCAAACGTCTCTATGTGTAGATCCATATATATATATATATCTTTCACTTTTTCGCGAGAGCAAAGAGGCGAATCAGGATTACTCATCACTCAAATCTCCAATTTTCTTTCATTCTGGCTTATAAAACATTCAAAGTTTATCTGTCCATGTCGATCAATTACTGAATATTTCGTTAGAAAAATAATGCTCAATGCACTTTGAACTTTTGAATATTTAATTTACCAAATGTAACATTTTTTTTTCTTTTTCCTATAATTCATAAAATATATTTAACAAAAGGACGAAAAAACTGAGCTCATCTAATTCCCTGATGTAATCCAAACGTCTCTATGTGTAGATCCATATATATATATATATCTTTCACTTTTTCGCGAGAGCAAAGAGGCGAATCAGGATTACTCATCACTCAAATCTCCAATTTTCTTTCATTCTGGCTTATAAAACATTCAAAGTTTATCTGTCCATGTCGATCAGTTACTGAATATTTCGTTAGAAAAATAATGCTCAATGCACTTTGAACTTTTGAATATTTAATTTACCAAATGTAACATTTTTTTTTCTTTTTCCTATAATTCATAAAATATATTTAACAAAAGGACGAAAAAACTGAGCTCATCTAATTCCCTGATGTAATCCAAACGTCTCTATGTGTAGATCCATATATATATATATATATATCTTTCACTTTTTCGCGAGAGCAAAGAGGCGAATCAGGATTACTCATCACTCAAATCTCCAATTTTCTTTCATTCTGGCTTATAAAACATTCAAAGTTTATCTGTCCATGTCGATCAATTACTGAATATTTCGTTAGAAAAATAATGCTCAATGCACTTTGAACTTTTGAATATTTAATTTACCAAATGTAACATTTTTTTCACTATTTCGCGAGAGCAAAGAGGCGAATGAGAATTACGCATCACTCAAATCTCCAATTTTCTTTCTTTCTGGCTTATAAAACATTCAAAGTTTATCTGTCCATGTCGATCAATTACTGAATATTTCGTTATAAAAATAATGCCCAATGCACTTTGAACTTTTGAATATTTAATACCAAATGTAACATTTTTTTTTTCTTTTTCCTATAATTCTGTCAATAATGCAATCGCAGTTAAAATATATTTAACAAAAGTACGAAAAAATTGTACTGAGCTCATCTAATTCCCTGATGTAATCCAAACGTCTCTATGTGTAGATCTATATATATATATATATATATATATATATCCAATACGATCGAGAAAAAGTGAAAGATTTAAGTATATATATATATACCTAAATCTTTCACTTTTTCTCGATCGTATTGGATACAGAAAACCAGATGAGTTTCCACTCTTCCCCCCACCTCCTTTTCCTCCACCTCCTCGCTCTCTCTTTCTCCCTTCCTTCTTGACAATGTGCATTCTTCAGTCTCCGTAAAAAGTCACGAGTACAAAATTGCAGTGCAAGACCCGAGGTGCTCTCATAATATACTACAAGCTGTATAGAAAATGTATGAGAGACTCGCAGAACGACAAAACGCAGATTGCAATTCGCGTATGGTGAGGTGGGGAGGGAGGAAATCACAATTGTAAGAATATATCGTGAAAAATAAACCGAGAGAAGATGAAGAAGAAGAAGAATAAGAAGAAGAAGAAGAGAAACGAGACGAAGGGGAGAAATATAAACGTGAAAAAAAATTGTAAGCAATCGCAGCAAAAATGGGTAAGGGTAAGGGGTGGTGGGGAAGGGGACAGTCGTACCCTGGAGCTTTTATAAAAAGCAAAAGCATCGAGTAAATAGCTTATTAATGTTTATACACGTAACATTGTGTGACAAGGGAATTAAATCTCGATTAGCATATAGCGAAATATGTACGAGCTACATATTTATCCCTAGGGATGAAATCGTGTTTGGGTTGACAGATGGATTTTTATCGTTGGCATGGAGAAAAAAAGCAGAGCTTTTACCTCTCTCTCTCTCTCGAGAATTATTCGTAATCTGGTATTGTTCAGACTGATTTCCCATCCTCGAGTTTGTTTTGTTTTTTTTTTTCATCCATTCCGATTTACCGCTATTGTACGTCAAGCCGGATGAAATTTCATTTCAGGGTAAAAGGAAAAGCCAATCGTATCATGAGTTCGTAACACGAGAGCGGAAAATTCATAATTAAGCTTAAAGGATTATCTAACCAATGATGGATCGTCTGGATAACCACACAAGTTTATTTCAATTGCCTATTGTTTTCCATGTAGAATCTTTTTATTTTTATTTTTTTCAACAACAATATTCATTTCGACGGAAAATTCGAATTACAATTTTCGTATCGAACATCAAGTTTCTCGCTAATATTTTTAGGGACTAAAAAAACGATCGATTTGCAATAAAAAAAAAATTGGATTGTAAAATTTCATCGTAATTGCCCTTTGAACTATGAGATAGTTGTCGAGGATATATCGAAGCATCGATATAGAAGATCCGGCTCGAAATGAGAAAACCCATGGGCGGCTCTTCCACTTTTGGAAAAATTCTTCTTCGTCAGGAAAAAGCTTTCTCGCTCTCTCTAATTATCATTATTATTATTTCACATCCCTCATTAATTAAAACGTCCATCGGGAAAAAGATTTTTATGATATGGAAAAAAAAAAAAATTCCAATGGTTCAATTGCCCCCGTCAATTTTTCCAGATCGTTTCGTTCCACAAGGACTTTTATTTCCGCGAGGATGCGCGCTTTTCATATCCTCGTTGTCCATTTATTTTTCCCGTACGAACGGAATAACCTTCGAGAGAAATACGACACTTCCGGTCTCCACCATGTGTGGATGTGAAGAGGCTGCCAATAGAAAAGAAATTGAAATGGCCGAGGGGGAAAAAAAAAAAAAAAAGAACGAAGAGATTTGTTTCGATGGGTTAGACAAGAGGCGAGGAAAAGGATGAGAGGAGGAAACTCGTGAAACGGAAATTACACGATATCACACAAGAGCCAGTACCGATAGCATTTACTCTCGTCCTTTCGTCATATCCTATCCTTTGACTTTGAGCCTTTGGTCCTTTAACCTCGTCTCTCTCTCTTTCTCTCTCTCTTCGTCTCGGCCATATTGCAAGTAAATTTTCCCTTTAAAGTCTCGAGAAACGGACATTGAACACGCATCGATGGAATAATATCGTCCTGTTTTCAACATTCGTCCTCGCACAATAAACAAATACATGTACACACACATTTATACATCGATATAATCTCCTGGCTTAACTTGGTTTATCATCAACTTCACGAGAAACTCTAGCTGGCTTTGGCACCCATTTCATGCCCCCAGCAAAAAACCTCGTTTCTTCCTTTCGTATTTATATTACGCAACAGTTAATATTCTCGTGTCGTTCGATATCGAAGTGAAATTTATCGAGAAATAATTCAATGGTACAGAATGACTGATGAAAAAAAAGGTAAAAATAAATTGGCCTGTAAAAATCGAAAAATATTGCTATGTCAGAACTTGTGTCGATTAATAAGATTTTCCTTATTGAAATGGTGAAATTCTGAAATATATTTAAGTGGAAGTTTCCTTCGTTTGAAGAACATTTGAAAAATTGACAAATTTTAGCAATATTTGTCAAAAAAAAATTACATTTCTGTGCTTTTTTAAGTGATTTTTACAATCGATGCTTTTAATTTTCTTTTCGTCAAATTTTATTCTTATATAAGTTTACCAGAGAGTTAGATAATTTAATTATATTTTTTAAAATTATTTAAAATTCTTTAATCTTCTATGAAATGAATTTAACCCAAATATAAAATTTCTCGAAATTTGAACAATTATCAAATTTTAGCAATATTTGTCAAAAAAAATTACATTTCTGTGCTTTTTTAAGTGATTTTTATAATCGGTGCATTTAATTTTCTTTTCGTCAAATTTTATTCTTATATAAGTTTACCAGAGAGTTAAATTATTTAATTATATTTTTTAAAATTATTTAAAATTCTTTAATCTTCTATGAAATGAATTTAACCCAAATAAAAAAATTCTCTCGTTACGAAATGAGACGTATATCATTTGTCCCTTATATGAGATTCTTCAATTCTATACGAGTCACCTCGTCAATCCCTGCTGATGAGTCTATCGCGATGCTAGACATGAAATTTAACTCTTTGACATCTGTTATCTTACTGGTCAAATAGAGTGGCAAAGAGAGTCTCTGCGAAATGGAAATAGAGATATGTCACGTGATGCACGAATCATGTAAGTACCATTGCGCATAGGACATAGCCGGAGATTTGAATAGGAAAAACGAAATGAGAAAAGTAAGCCGAGATGAGCCAAGTATACAGAAGATGTTGAGGCAAGATGAGCTGTGGTTGGCTAAAGTACGGAGAGAAAGAGACAGAGAGAGAATATAGTTGAGTGTATCTAGTTAAAAAAAAACAAAAAAAAACAAAAAAAAAAACAGTACACATTGCTAAAAAAGTCCACTGGCAAAAGTTTTGTGCTCTTATGCAACTGTAGAAAAAAAAAGAAAAAATAGAGAAACGCGCGGTCTGCATCTATCTCAAAGACGAAATCTCTGAGCGCACTGAACGAGTCACGGAAAATGCCCCTCGCAATCTTTTTCCCACAGCATCCACAGGGATGATGGAACACACCCTAGCAGAGAACGACAGAGAGAGAGAGAGAGAGAGAGAAGACAGTACTCTCGTCGAATGGGCCCTCTCTGGGTTACGTGTCCTCCTCTAGCCAAGAAAAGAGATCTCTATGAGCTCTAGAGGTGCATTCAGAAGATATTAAATGAAAACATTGGAAAAGCCATAGAACGAGAGAGAGAGAGAGAGAAAGAAGAGAAGATGAAAAAAGAAAAATGTTCAACCTCGTGTCTCACCAGCAGTTTCTAAACTTCTCATACTGGTTTTTCTTTGCCCAATATTTGCCCAAGAGACATATCGCAAAGGAACCATCAACCAGACACTCCCTTTCTCTCGACATCACTCGGGCTGCCATCTGCAAATGCAAGCTCGCATCGTCGTATACTCCGCTCTTTTTTCTTACGAGCAAGTCGACTATATACACTCGCCTATATATATATATATATATATATATATATATGTATATATAAGCGTGGAATAACGCCAGTTGGTAGAACAAATATTTTCGTAATGCAAGAAAAGTCAAATATTCGAAATTATTATTTTTTAATTACTTGACGTCTCTCGATTTTCTCTGTACTGTATATGTATACAGTACAGAGTATTCTATACTGTACTCTATACTGTATACAAAAAGCAGCATCTGACAGAGAAATTCTCACAGATCGATCGACAAATATTTCGGAAAAATTATATTTCTTCTGATGGGCCCAATTATTATAATCCTTCGGCAATAAATCTTGCAATAAAGCGTGGAGTAACGCCAGTTGGTAGAACGAATATTTTCGTAATGCAAGAAAAGTCAAATATTTGAAATTATTATTTTTTAATTACTTGACGTCTCTCGATTTTCTCTGAACTGTAAATATATACAAAAAGCAGCATCTGACAGAGAAATTCTCACAGATCGATCGACAAATATTTCGGAAAAATTATATTTCTTCTGATGGGCCCAATTATTATAATCCTTCGGCAATAAATCTTGCAATAAAGCGTGGAGTAACGCCAGTTGGTAGAACGAATATTTTCGTAATGCAAGAAAAGTCAAATATTCGAAATTATTATTTTTTAATTACTTGACGTCTCTCGATTTTCTCTGAACTGTAAATATATACAAAAAGCAGCATCTGACAGAGAAATTCTCACAGATCGATCGAAAAATATTTCGGAAAAATTATATTTCGTCTGATGGGCCCAATTATTATAATCTTTTGGCAATAAATCTTCTTTGAGTTAGAATTAAAGCCAAAAAAATATCATCAAAAATTTACTTTTTTCAGTTTTTTTTTTTCCACACCAACTATTTAGGATGTTTCCTTTTTGGACTTATCCTACCGAGATCATGCAAAATTTGAAGCTCAAAGAGCTTTTGTGTGTTCTCGGTATACATATAATATATATACATATATATATGGACAAATTGGGGGTTTAAAGACCACAATGCGTGCAGCTCACTAAAATCTCATTCAAAGCTCAAGGATCGCTTGCAATGTATGCATGATCGACATACTGACGATGATCCCATCGAAATGTTCATTTTCCCTCTATAGTTTCTATGCTATAAACATATGCAATATGTGTTGTATCCGGCCCAATGTAAATGTCCCAGAGGGCGTTATATATATATATATATATATATATATATGCATATAAAGCGAATAACACAAAGCTGTTTCAGCCAAAGGCAGAACAATTTTCGGAGCATCGATCCCCCCATAATTGAATATCAAGAGTCATCATCGATAATCACTTCACTAATGAACGATCGAGTGAGAGACAGGCATGTATAGATGAGATATTTCATGGATTCGGGTACTGTGTGAGTGCCTATTTCAATAGAGAATTAAATACTCAAAGATCAGATCCTCCATCAAAGGATTTTCGACATAATCAACGGATAATATTCTTTCGTGGTAATCCCAACAAAGATTTTTTTTTTTTTTCCTCATAATCATTAAAAAAATTAATTTTAAGTATTTGCTGATTTTTCAATTTGAGATAAAAATTAATCTGAACATTTGTGTTCGATTATACACGAATCTATTACAATTTGAAAAATTATTAAGTTGATTTTTTTGCATTTTCGTAAGAAGAAGAAAAAATTAATTATATCACATGACGAAATTTTCAAGAAGAGAATAATTATTTGTTAATTATGATTTGAGCGAAATGTCTGATTTATCTTCGGGCAGGAATGATAATCGATGTAAACCGCGAAAGCGTTTATATTATAACGATATTATAACGCAAATCCTCTCGAGACGTAAAAAGTTTCATGTGTGCCTCGTTATTCGAGGTGTTCTGCATCCGGCACTCTCGTGATTATTATACATATATATATAGTCCCAAACTCGATCAGCTCACCCATATATTCCAA
This sequence comes from Dyspetes luteomarginatus, assembly GCA_963669185.1. Classification (NCBI taxonomy): domain Eukaryota; kingdom Metazoa; phylum Arthropoda; class Insecta; order Hymenoptera; family Ichneumonidae; genus Dyspetes; species Dyspetes luteomarginatus. Next base: position 4,295,726 of record OY769904.1, read on the forward strand.
CACTTTGTTTTATAATTAATCCTCTCGAATTTCGCGATACCACCGATGACTATACAGCTTGGCGAGACTGGCGAGATGATCATAACGAGCAGGACCGGATATATATATATATATGCGACGAGGGGTGAAGTTGGAACGGTAAGGGTTGCTAAAGGGCATGTGTATGGTGCATCATAGGCCCAGGACAGAAGAGGACGGAGCTATATTTATAACTATAGAGAGCACACGAAGGGCGCATTTGAAATATTCATATAGGGAGAATTCCATGGGCGTTTGATGAATTTCGTGAATCGATTTAATAAAAAAAAAAAATTTATCAAATCGATTATTCCTTTTCAGAAATTTACCCAAGTTTCATTATTTCTTCGAGATTTTCAATACCTGCCAAGCTAATGAAATCTAATAATAATTAAGCTAATGAATGTTGGAAAAAAAAAAAAAAAAAAAACTCACCAACAATTAAAATCCTCATAAAGTTTTATTCATTTATATTTTTATGATTATACCATAGAATCATTTACACTTTTTCTCCGTAGAGAAATAAAAATACGAGAAAATAATTAACTCTCCATATTCGTAGATTTGATTTAATCAAAAAAACAATCAAAGTTCTGGAATAATCAACTTTTATACATTATCGTGTATCATTTCAAAAGAAATAAATAATGGCGTTTGAGTTCTATAACATTTGTCAAAATGTTACCTTGAAACATGATAAAAATAGACCAGGTAATCTATTATATACTTTAGAATTAATGTATTCCTAAAAATATTTAATGGAATAAAATTATTTGAAGAATTATCAATTTGGAAGAAAATTTCCCACGTATAGAAATATATCGTAATATTAATACCAAACATAAGCTATATACGCTACAATGCGTTGAGCTATACAAGCCACGAGTTTTTCCACGCGTTACCGCGAATGACGATGCTTATTTTCCGTCTATATACATAGCGTTCTATAAACAATGTATATATATATATATATATGTATATGTATATATAGACTCACTATATATCGGTAATTAATGTAATATATAATAATCATATATATATAACTGCCAAAAAAGATATCCAAGATGGGCAACCTTATCTCTATCTCAAATCAGATAGTACACGTGGATAATATTACGCCGTAATTAATCTATTTTTCAGGCTACTAAACAAATTGACGTATTATTTTCACAAGTGAAATAACATGGAAGACTTCTCGAATGATATATATATATATATATATTACGATGAGAATTCTATCACGAGGCAAAAGTTTAGGAAAATTACCAAGTCGCAATAACAACCGTTCGCAATTAATCATTTCGATGAATTTAGGGAGGCGATGTGCTATTTAAGCTTATCACGGATTTTAATATTTTTTTCAATCATTTAGAGAATTTTGTTCCCTCCAAAAAAGCCAGTTATCGGAAAAATAAGTATCAATTTTATTATAAAAAAAAAATTTAATCACGATGAATGATCCGGAAATCGATCGTTTCATGGATTTCCTGGAGACGAACTGAGGTTACAGCTGTCAATGTGATGAAAAAACAAAAATTCAAACGCAAAAACGAACGTAAACTCGGATAACCACTGAAGAAATGAACAGCGAAACGATCGACTTCCGGACAGTTTATGGCCATAAAAATTCTTTAACAATGAAATCGACACTTATTTCCCTGATAATCGTCTTTGATGCACACACAAAAAAATTCTTTAAATAATAAAAAATAAAAACTGTGACATCCTTGAGTCTCATATTGCCCTCGGGAATTATTTTAAACGATCGACTTTCGTCGACGGTCTATCGTTATAAACTTTTGTTTAAATAATAAAATCGACATATTTTCCCTTCTTGTGTAGCAAAAGTGTAATTGGCTTGATTGTTTGAAATTTTTGTCAAAAGTCAATAGCCAATACGAACAAATAAATGTCAAAATTTTATAAAATCTGAGCCTTTTTTAATTCTTGTCTGCCGGCCTGTTTTTTTTTCTTTTTTTTTTTTTCGACAGTTTCAAATTTACCCCAAATTATAACAATCACAGACATTTTTCAAAAAAATGAAAATTCCATAAAACCCTTTCATCGTTGATCGCCATACACAAAAACTAACACCCTCATGCCCTCAGTTCATACATACGTACATAAGTACGAAAACGTTGAAAAAAAAAAATCATTTTTCTCAATTCTGGAACATTTTTCATATCCCACTCTGGCAGTAAATTTCAAAAAATATTTTTTCCACGAATATTCTTTATTTTTCATTAGCGTCGTTTATTGACAGAATAGATGAAGTTGGGGGGGGTTTAACGTTGCCACGCACTTTGCTTGGCTGTCAAACTGACTGTTGGGTCACACGTGGCGACATAACATGTATCTAGTCAACGTGTGCTTTTGGCTATTTACTCTAACTCGTCAATATGAGATAACAATGTACTATATAAAGACCACCTTAATTATGATTTCTTCAAATTCGTCAAGACGAGCTACTGATCACCATGTTGATAATCGCGATCATTTTGTGCCTAATTCCCTTTGCCTTGGTAAGTCTGCCCTACATATCTAACTCATTCTATCATGGGAAAATGGAACAGCCAAATTTAATGCACGAAACATTTTTATTGATGGGGAAAAAAATAAATACATCTCGTCACACTTTTGCACTTGAATAATTATTTAAATATAAAGACGAAATTATTATTATTGTTCGTAATAGCGACCAAATAATAATTATTATTACTATTATTATTATTGTTCGTAATACCGACCAAATAATAATAATTATTACTATTATTATTATTGTTAGTGTTATTATTGTTCATAAAATAATGAATAAATTATTGTTCTTATGAGTTGAATTATCTATAACAACCTTTAGGCAGAGAAAGAGTCCGACCTGCCATATTGGGTCGGTGTGTTTTCAAGTGAGGAAACCTACGACCAATTCATAGACCAATTCATAAATGAGACCAAAACAAAATACGCCAAAACCATCGATAAGTTCCAAAAATTGAATGATGAATTCTTCAAAGAAGTCGCTGAATATACCAAATCTCCAGACAATAATTTACGTGAAGCTATGAAACAGGTAGACGCGAAAACGATGCAATTTTTCAATGTCAAACTAAATTTGAGCTCGTTTTAACGAATTTATGATAAAAATTTAATGATGGAAAATATTGTACCCCATCACACAGGCTGAAGATGCAATGTACGCGTTGTCCATAATGAATAATGCCTATTCTCCATTTTGTGGCGAGATATTAGGTGAAGACCTAAACAATGTAACTAGTAATCTTGTCGCGACAATATCGAAGTGCGCGCATCGTCGCGCTGGATTATACAACACTAATTTCTACAGGCTGAAAAAAAAATTGAATGATCTTATTGAGCAATTGGAAAATTTGAAAACAAAGTTGCATGGTTGTACCACTGAAATGGATGAAGAAAAATTAAAATGCTTCGAATCGGTGAGTACAATTTCAAATGAAATAATCAAGCATAAGCGAGAGAAATTATTTGCCAAATGGGCTCTATAACAATCGCATATTTGACCATTAAAGAGCGATGTAATTATACTGATTTCTCTTATAAAAATGTGATTAATTTTTTTTTGATAATATTCGAATAAAAATTTTCACGAATACAGTTGGGAGAGTTCTAGCACTGTAATTTTTTCCAATGCCAGTATTTCTTCGTGATGGAATCTTTGGTCAAATTTATCTACCAAAAGGTCCTATCTTATAATAATTACATATTACCAAATCATTCAAGAGTTTCCATGACAAAATACTTTTTTGCTTTTTCCCAACTCTATTGACACATATGTGATTGAACAAATATCATATCTCATATTGTTAAAAAAAAACTCTACCGAGGTCACCGATGAGATTGCTATATGGAATGTCATAATTCTAATAAATTAATACGAGATTACTTAATTAAATATAAAATTACTAGAATGCCATTATTCACAAAAATATTTTCCAAGCTGACTTTGATAATTAAGAAAAAAAAAAAAAGGTTTCTCGTTGCAGCGACAGATCACGTTGTCCCTTTGTTGACAAATTAAATTTCAGAGTAATCTGTGAACATTTTTTTTTACCGATTTGTCAACTTTTCTTTGTCACCAGGTCGCTGGGAAGCTGGCCGACGACTCTGCGGAGATTGATGAAATATTTAACAATTTGCCGAAATTACATGAAGTGGAGAGTTTAAAATCCAATAGCGCAGCGAATTGCACAGGCGAAGACCATGGACTCATCCCCCAAATCGAGAATGCGGTAAACCAATCCAAGATCTGCGTCGAAGTTAACTCGCATTTGTTCCAGTAATAACAGTAACGAATAATAACGATAGATTCGCATAATTATCATCACGAAAATTTGAACGATGGATTGAAGAAATTTTTACCCGAACGATTATATGAATAAAATTTATAATACTTTATATTCAAATTCAAATTCAAATACATTGGAAAAATTAAAATAAAATTTTATCACAAAAATGTGTCATTCGATATTATTTACCCATCGACACGATTCCACGAAATGTCAATCGGAGGCTCTTTTGTTAAATCTCATACCATATTAGCGTATAATATAGTGCAGCAGCGTACAGTCTCGAGGTAATGACAGCTGATCAAGTCAATCAAACATATTGATGGGGTATTGAGGGACAATCGAAAAATTTCAAAAATATTTTTTTCAATTATCTGGCAACGAGATAGTCTCGCATCTCTTACTATTTAACGTTGCACAACTACGTTGATAATTTTTCCACCCCATATATCCCAAACTAAATAACCCAAACTATCGAAATAGGCAGGTCAAATTTTATGTGGCATCGAATAAATACAACTTTATAACACTAGCGCGTGCTCAAAACTATTAAAATTATAAATATTAAATAATATTCAAATTTATTAAATTTATTAAAAGAATATTCAAATTTATTAAATTTATTAAAAGAATATTCAAATATTAAAATTATATTATATTCTATTCGATAGCGATTCTTTCCCATTGATCGTAGTAATCCAATGGACAAGTCACGAGAAAAAGTTTATTTATTATGGTCGTACAATATTACTCCAGGTGGATAGGTAAAAATTATTTAATCACAGCTCGATTTAATTTATTTCGAAATCACAATGGCAATTCCATCAGATAAAATTCACGACCCAATCCACGAATATTCTCATTTATTTTCGTCATTTCGAAATAATTTTTTGGAATATTTTATTAGCTCTGTATAAACTAAATCGTTATCGCTCGTTATCGTATTGATTATTAACATCTAAACATTATCATTTTCATAAAAAAAAATCGTACAGGACGAGTCTATAACGAATAATAATTATTCTTGATAATGACGATGACAGTACATCGATAAAAAAGACGTAATAATTAATGAAACTTTCAATTATGAATTGCTTCGAATGCTTTTGAATTTCAGATGGAAATGTAATTTTTGTCTAATTTACCGATGAATTTTATCAAAAAAGCTCGTGTGCAATTTAGAATTTCGTCGCTATTAATTCCTCTCGTTGATTATTCAATCGGCACAAAGCTAATTTTTCTTTTTTTTAAATCTCTCTCTCTCTCTCTCTCTCTTTGTCGCTGAATATTCATCAACTCTCGCATATTAAATTGTGAGAAGAAATAATTTATTTAACGGAGAAATTCAACCGATCGTGTACTGACCGCACACTTTTTCTTTAGCCCTTTTACCATTTCCACTGAGATTGATATCATTGCCAGTACAACCTGCATCATTATCACGAGAGTTCAATGACCTTGTCGATACATCGTCAATTTTTTTTTTTTCTCCATCATCATCATTTTGGGTAGTTTCGCAAGGCACGAGAATCTTGTAACGTCCACCAAGTGCATTTGCTCCACGATCTATTGCACGTTCGATCGCAGTTTCAGCAGCTGCTCTTTGCCATCTCATCCTATTTATTTCCCCACGAAGACGACACACCTACACATCAATGTTTTTTTTTTCTTGTTGTTTCTTTCCGTCTTATTATTTTTCATCAAATTTACTTTATCATAACGTATTATAGCAATATAAAAATTATTAATCGAACGATAAATATATATATATATTTTTTTCTCATTTTCTTTTTTCCAAATTTTAACCTCCTTTTCCAATTTCCTCAATCGATTTTCATCATTCTTTCCTGTTTTTTCCTCGTCATCAACCTCGACATAATCATTTCTCAAATTACTGCAGGGTCTCGTGTCTTCGATTTTTTTCGGTGGAGGCATTGCAATAATTTTTAAATTTTAATTCTGTAATTACTAGAATTTATATTGAATGACCAAAAAAATATTTGGATCGGAAAATTTGTGACGGAAAACTAATCAGTTGAATGGAGAAAAAAAAATTGAACGATGTGGTTTTGAGTTATTATTATGATTATTATTTTTCAACTCATTATATATTTATTGATCCCAGCATAATCCATAATAAATTTTCACGCCCATTTAGCACTGTCAAAAAAAAAAAAAACAAAAAATAACTGCATGATAAATCATCAGCCCCTTTTTTCAGTGTATATTTGAAATTTTCATGGCAAATTTGAAATGTACATTTCGGGGCTGCTTAATGAGAGCCAAATAGTATTATCGTACTGCCAACATTTTTTTTTTGTTTTTTTTTTCCCCACCATATTGTATGACAGACGAATATATCACAATTTTTCGAGGTGTCTCGCGTTAATTATCCGAATTTGCGTGTACCAACGAACCGTGGATGATATAATATTATTTTTTATACAATCCTCCGCGAGGATATATATGGCTATCTAGGTGAAAAAAAAAAAAAAAAAAAATTAACGCGATGCTTTGTTTGCCTCAACGTGCCCCTATATTATTTTTTATATTATTTTATTTTTCTTCATTTGAATTTAATTTTTTTCGAAACGCACCAGCATGACAATGCGGCAATGAACGAGACGTGCAGAGGCGAACCTTTTCTCTTGTTTGTCAATGATATGTGCGCGTAACGCGGAGGGAACGCTATATATATATATATATATATATATATATATATAATTTTACACAAGAAAAACCGACTCGTGTAAAATAAAATGTGTAAAATTTCGTGCTGATGGTGAAACAAAAAATAAACCACAGTCGACTGATGGTGTGTTCACATTCCATATAATTTTCCCACAAAAGCCAACGTCGAGGCAGCCTCGATAAAAAAAATAAAAAAAAAAATACAAAAAAAAAAAAACATATCTGCGAAAAGTCGTAAAGAGTCTGTGTGAATTGATGCTCGTTTATCCATACATTAATGAAGAGAAGGACTCTATGACAAAATCTGCGATACCCATCGCAGCTCACCATCCTGATGGCAGAGTCGACGAGCTAAATGGAAGTCCCTTAATAAATGGGCGAGAAAACGTTTCACGCTGCCTGCAATGGGGGAAAAAAAATCGCACGAGATATTTCAAGGGCTTTCCGGGTAGCTTTAGTAATGATATATATATATATATACATGGGGCATTCCAGCCAAAATCGACAGGTGCATGAATTTTTTTTTTCACGATTTTTCTTTTGATTGAAAAATAAAACCGAGTACTCGCCCTCTCTAGGATATAAAAAATTATGAATTATAGCTCAACATTTTTTTTATATCCTACTACAATTTTTTTGTAATTTTTTTTTTCTTTTTTTCATCACATCAAGTCTCTTAATTCCACATCACGTAAAAACTGCATGCCCTTAATGATTTTAACAGACATGAAAAATTGGGTACGAAATACTAGAAGGGGAGGCACGAAATTGTCGATGTAACCTCGAATCCCCCATATACATGCATATATATATATAGATACATATATATATATATATATGTATGTGTGTATGTGAAAATGTTCTGTACAAGAGTTAGTTTGTCTTTGTATCTCACGATTTTTTTTGCCCAACTAAATGGCTGAAATGTTTGGTTGATGGGGAGAAAAAAAAACATATGATCCCCATGGAGGGAAAAAAAATTGTACAAGATTTCGTCGAGTTATTCTTTATGCCACTTATTTTTGAGGCAGACATTTGCTCGACTGCAATTTATCGCATGCAATTTATCAACAGACAAGGGAGGGCAGAAAGGCAAAAGGGAAAAAAAAAACAATTTTAAAGCAATTTTATTGATTTTTTAAAAATCTTTTACTTACGTGAATTTCAACCTAAAAGGAAACTAAAAAAATTGGTTAGATATATCCAAGGCGAAAAACAAGACAAATAAAATCAAAGAAACAGGGCATAGTGACAAGGACGAAAAGAGAAGAGAAGAAAAGGAGAAAGGATAATTGAGTAAAAATGGACAAAGAGAAAGACGATTAGTTTGTCAGGAGCCCATCGATACAGGAAACCTAAATTTGCTTAACCCAATTAAGAAATCGGTGGAGTGAGAGACACGAGGCATCCCTGCTTTGAGTGACTGCTCAGTCGATTGGAAGTTACACGTGTTTTTGTCAGCCCTCGTTTTTTCCTCTCTCTCTTTCTGTCTATCGTTTCACGCATCTCACGATATATACATGTATACATATACATATATATATATTTATATAGACACATATATATGTATATATATATATATATATATATATGTCACGAAAAGATCCTTCTTTGGGTTCATGTAATTATATACGAAACACGAGAGCTAGATCGATGAAGAAGATGAGCAAAAGAAGGGAAAGGAATAGCACGAAGGATGTGATAAAGTGAGAACTCTAAATCGGATAGAGAAAGAGGGAGGAAAAGGAGGCCCTACTAATGTCACTGTGAACCACCAAACATATTCCACTCCAGTGATTATCGTCATTGATACTACCAACGAAGATAGAAAACTTTTATCTTTGATGATACTACCAGCGAAGGCAGAGATATTTTTGTCGATAGTACCCACGAATTTGGCGTCTAAATTCGTTGATAGTACCCACGAATTTGGCGTCTAAATTCGTTGATACTACCAACGAAGGTAGAAAACTTTTATCTTCGATGATACTACCAGCAAAGGCAGAGACATTTTCGATAATAGTACCCACGAATTCGGCGTCTAAATTCGTTCATAGTACCCACGAATTCGGCCTCTAAATTCGTTCATAGTACCCACGAATTCGGCCTCTAAATTCGTTGATAGTACCCATTAATTCGGCGTCTAAATTCGTTGATACTGCCAACGAAGGTAGAAAACTTTTATCGTCGATGATACTACCAACGACGATAAAAAACTTTTATCTTCGATGATACTACCAACGAAGGCAAAGACATTTTCGTTAATAGCACCCACGAATTCGGCGTCTGAATTCGTTGATAGTACCCACGAATTCGGCGTATAAATTCGTTGATACTACTAATGAAGGTGGAAAACTTTTATCGTCGATGATGCTACCAACGAAGGTAGAGACATTTTTGTCGATAGTACCCACGAATTTGGCGTCTGAATTCGTTGATACTAAGAATGAAACTGATATCTCAAGGATAGCTTACAGGTGTTCCTCTATCCAGGATTCCATTGACATTGACAATTTTGTCTCTCCCCTCAATTCTTGGAAACTTTTTCGTATACTCTGAAAAATAAATAGTTGACTAATCAAATTGATGAATCAATTATCATTGATTAATTAAATTTATGCCCAAGAAACACGAAAGAAAAAAAAAATGATAATTTAATTACTCACGTAATAGTAAACTCATTAATTCATTTAATTTTCAATTATTTCCTCATCCAATTTTTCAATATTTTATGCCTCAATTTTTTTTAGCCTTCATCGATGGATTTTTCACCATTGAACTCAAAAGTTTTTCTCCAAAGCTAAAAAAAAATCTATTAAAAAAAAACTCTCCAAGATATTTTTTTTTTTTCCTCACAAGGATATAAGATGAAATCTCGAGAGAGATTGTTTGGTCCATCCAAATGATGATTCTCACTTTGGCTGTTTACACATGGATAACCTTAAAATCGTTCGTAAATATGTCTCTGCCAGTTACTCTGCCACGAAGGCAGAAAAGACTTCCTTCTAGTTTTTTTTTTTTTTTTTTTTTTTTTTTTTTTTTTTTTTTTTTTTTGTCCCTCAATTTGACCCTTAGTAGGTGCACATTTGAGGGAAGGGAAAACGGCAACTCCACCACGGAGGGGTTGTATCGCACTTGCACTTGAGGCCTTGAGTGGCCACCGAGACGCCAAGGGTGATCTCGAGCCCTAAGCTACATAGGACGCACACACACACATATATGTATATATATATATATATATATATACAATGTAGTCCATTCATTCAAACTCATTTTTTTCCATGTACCCTTAGCTGTAACGTTGAAAATGGATTTTAAAAGATTTTCCAACCCCTTAAGGTCCTTCAGTATAACTTTGAAAAAAACCCAACATATGAATTATTCTCATATATAATTTTTCCAATAAGTTTTTTTTTTTTCCTTATAAATTCCAAATGGCCACATAAAAATTTAAAAAAGCTTCAAAAACTTCCATTAATTTTAATCTTGCATCATCTCATATCTACCCCCTCGGCGAAAGGGCATAAAATTTGATTTTCAAATTTCCAACAACGCCATCATTTTTTTTTAATTTGTAGACCAAAATTTTTCGGTACAAAAAAAAACGTGTCAGTTCAGTCATCGGTGAAAAAAAAAAAATCTCTTGAAAGATTCGCTTAAGGGATTCCCAGACTTAATTACATCATTAGCGATGTAAAATGTATTTATTTTACGCAGACGAGTCGCAAAGCGCTCTATGCTACGTACTCTCGTCCTATAGATCGTCGAGGGTATATTTAGGGCTTGCCTCAAGCAAATATTCTCTGAATCTCATACTTCTTCTTTACATAGACACAAATATATATATATATATATTTAACTACAAGATATATTTTCCTAAAGGCAATTAAAAAAGTCAGACACAAATTAGCGTATGTCACATGACTCATTAGTTTTCAACGCCCTCTCGTCAAGATGGAATTGTCAATGATTTCTCACAAAGTGCCACATTTACTTAAATACCCACCCATACTTTAGTCATCAGCATAAAAAGGTCTGAATTAAATACTTTTGAATTTTCATATATATATATATAATACTTTCATGAGCATTTGTTATACTGTGAAATTAACAGTTTTATAATGTAGCCCTTTTTTTTTATTCGTGATTAACTTCACTCTCTATAGACAATGTTTAATGCTCACCAGCTAAAGAGAATCACATTTATTTTTCCCATCTTTAATCTTCTGGCGACTGTTAAATCTTAGAGGATTCTACGAATTATATGGAAAGAGTAAAAATCGTGAGTCATCGTAAAATATCTGTCGAAAATATTGATTAAAGTTTCATCACAATTATTGTCCAAGATTATTGTCCAACCCAAACCCAAACATTTTTTGTTAAACAATTTGCACACCAGAAAACTGTATATAAAAAAAAAAAACAATTCTTCAACGTAAATTGATATTTGACAGAATTTATTTTACGATCAATGTAAAAATATTTTTTACGCTTATGATTTTTTGTAGAGGGAGAATTTTTTTTTTTTTAATATACAACATTGATAGGAACTTAAAAAAAAATCGATATTTTGCCTTAGGCCTTTGATTACGCTGATAGAGGAGCAAAAGGCGAATTATCAAAGCACCAATACAAAATTGCTATGATGGCTTTATTTGGCCACTGTCCTGATAAGGTGAGTGAAATCGAAGTGTACGAGAATCGATAAACTGAAATGTCTCATTATTTTTCACGCCAGCTGGAAATGAGAGAAATATTTCAAAATTCAATAAATTCCGTATCTTTTAATGAATTTCTTCATTGGGTAAGACAAAAAGGATTTTTCAACAATGCCATGATTGACGCAAAAACTTTATTCGCCCTGTTGGACACAGACTGTAAGAAAATATTATTTTTATTTATTTCTTCGAGCTTAATTATTTCTCAGAGTCGAGAAAAACAAAAAAATTATCTTACACATTATTGAAGTAGATAAATGTTTGTTACAGTCAAAGGTCACATAGACATATTGGATTTTTGTTCGGCGGCCGAACGTACCGAGCTCAAAATATCAAAATCGATGTGGCGTAAAGCTTTTAAGGAAATGGATGAGCTTAAAAAAGGATTCTTAAATCTGGACGAATTGACGCTCTTGTTAAATGGTAACATTATTCAACTTATAGACTAGGAAATAATAATTTCAACCTGTATTGTTAACGTTTCGTAATGAAAGAAGGCACAAAGTAAAAAAAAAAAAAAACTAACAATGTAGCGCCCTCTTTCATCATCTGAATTTCAGTATAAAACAAAACGAAAAAACATAATTCTTTTTGTCAATTCTATCAGCGATAATTCATATATATATATATAAAACTTTAATATCATTACGAATCTTGCTTTACGAATCTCTGTCTTTTGTTTTTTTGGTATCGTCTTCGTTATCCACCCGGAGACTCGTGAAAAATTGTCGTCATAAAGAACGATCTCATTCCGATTCCGTCTCTTTCCGATTTTCTCATATATATATATATATTTATATATTCATGTCCGTAAAAAAATATCAACATTTTTATCTCTATTTCTTGAGTGTTTTCGGTAAATTCCAGGCAAAATTCATTAATTCATTAATTTTTGAAAAGATTTTCGATACAAACTTACATAGAGGACCGATTGGGGTGAAGGCCCCGACTGAAAAAAATGTCGTCAATGGAGAAAAATACTGAAAAATTTTCATTCAGAATAATAATTCGTACAGAGCGAATCTTAATGAGATAAAAATTTTGAGTCTACAAAGCTTAAAAAAAATAGGTTTCGTTTATTATTTAAAAAATGAATTATATCAAAGAGATAAAAAATATTCAGTTTTAACTGTAATAATTGTAAAAAAATGCAAATTAAAGAGCTTAAAAAGGAAAAAATTGCCGTTTCAGGTTCAAAAAAATAATTTATTTATGTCGAGCGTTCATTTTGTCTGTTGACAAAAGCGTTGCAATACTTTTGTCATTATTTTTCCGTATCAACGACACATTATTCGGTCTACGTCGACACTTTCACTCCGATTGGTAATTATTTTCAAGTTTGTCGAAAGAAAAATCATCAAGGGCCGATTTTCCGACTTTATATACAATTTACCTGCCGGATATTTCATACGTTTGGTATGAGGCGACTGGCAAGTCACCTTCACCTTAAGAGTTGGAAAAAAAATGACCCTAAATCTAATATAATTAAATTTTGACTCGATTTTACCGATAAGACGACCCTTAAAAATTTAATATTATTCCATTTCGGAAAATTCCTGACTCGCTAAATGATAAAAATACGATTCGGTATTCTGTATGAGAAAATTCGGCTCGTCAAATTCGAGCACCTCGCCGTCTCCCATAACTAAAACTCTGTCGCAGTGCATTATTGTCCTGATACGATGTGCAATTGTGATGACTGTGGCACTTCTGAAGGAAGACTTGATCGTTGTTTGAATTGCTTTATCCGTTTCGTGATCGACATTCGCCGTAGCCTCGTCGATGCACAGTATCTGTTTTTTTTTTAATTTTTTAATTTTTTTTTCAAATAAATAATTGTAAAGTAGCAAATTTCAGCGTATTATCCTGAGACCGAAAATGTTTGTAGATTCGTGATAATTGAAACAAAGCCAAAAAAAATAATGGCCAGATTAAAAAAAAAAATCTCACAATTTTTCAGCCTCTTTGTCAAATTCAATAAATGTATTAAAATATTTGTATCGTATGGAAATATTGATAATTCTCACCCTGGCATTGTGCAAAACAGCTCTGACCAAACAGAACAATTGTTTCTGTCCAGCACTAAGATTATTCCCATTTTCCTCCAAATTTGCTCCCAAACCTCCCAATCGATGAACCAAGGAATGAATTTTGCACTTTTCCAATGCTTTATAAATCTGTGTGTCTGGATATTGATTCAAAGGATCGACATTTTCTCGTACAGTGCCAGAAAAAAGGAATGGATCTTGCGGTATTATTGCCAGACGTGATCTGAAATTATTAAATTTATGCTGAGAGTTGAAAAATTAATAAAACAAAAATACCATTTTTCAATATTATTTTTCTTTCGATAAAGTAAAAAATTACCTCAGAGCGTTTAATCGCAGACTCTGGACGTTCACGTTGTCGATCAATATCTCACCATAATTTATCTCGACAAGACGAAAAAGAGTATTGAAAATAGAACTTTTTCCACTGCCAGTTCGGCCAACGATGCCAAGTTTTTCAGCCGGTCTCGTGGAGAATGACAAATTTTTTAATGACGCTACAAGACCATCCCTGCAATTGTTAATAATTTTTGTACTATAATTTTATCATTTTTATTTTACAAAATAGACAAAAATCTTTTTTTTTTCGTATTATTTTATCATTTGTATTTTACAAAATATGGATTAAAAAAAAACGATAAATATAAATATATCAAAGAAATTGGACAAACCTGTACTTGAGTGTAACATCGCGAAATTCCACGACTCCCTGACTCGGCCAGGCATACGGAGGATTTTCACCTCCACTACTTTCAACAGGAACATTGTCCAAATACTGCTTAACCCGCTCGACCGCAATGATTTCTCGCTCTGTCTCGGTGAACACATTGACAGTACCGGACATTAATCCTGTTACCGACAGAGCATACGTTATCGCTAATCCTATCAAGCCAGGATCCGCAACGTCGAATTGATGCTGCAATACAGCCATAACGCATACACCAGCCAATAGAATTACGCCGATAAATTGCAAACGCAACGATAACCACTGACCAGCCGCCATTGAGGCAAATTGTGTCTTTTGACTGGCTTCCAAAAAAAGTTCATTCTCGTGCTTAAAACGTGGCACAACGCGAAATGCTCTTATGCTGCTCAAGCCTTGAAGGGACTCGTTGAAATGCGTGTAAAGTGGTGACAACGCCGTGCTCGACAAACGTTTTAATTCTCTCGATGTCAGCCTGGAAAAAAAAAAAAAAATTTAAACGAGGTAAAAAGATGAATAATATTTTCTTTTTATTTTTCTATCGAATTAATTTTTTTTCGGACACCTGTAATGATGCTGAGCCCAATGATAAACTGGTACGAGCGGAGCTAGCAATAAAAATATCCAAGGCAGACCATAAGCCGTCACGACGATCGATCCCAATAAAGCAAATGATTGTGCCAATAAAATATTCGCTATAAACGGTAGAGAATCATCAATCGTGTATGTGTCGGACGAAAATCTATTTAATATTCGTCCCAGTGGATGTAAATCGAAGAAGGTCGTTCGTGCCTGGAACAAAAAAAAAACAAATGCTGAGCAAAAAAAAATATTCTACCGGTTTGAGGATTTTCCGTTCGATTCGTCCAAAATTTGAATATTTGAATGGAAAAAAAAATATTTCAGCCATTGCGGAATTTCATGTTTTTTGACAAAAATATTCCACTTGAAAATCTCAATTGATCGATATAAATAATAATACAAAAATTGCGTCATAAAAAAATCATCAATCAAGAATTTTATAAAATAGTCATTTAGGTTGAATCAAGCAAGAAAATGATCTAATTTTTTTCTAATTTTTTTATTTCACACTCACCTTCAGAATAACTTTGAGCAATTGTTTGTGCATGGAAACTGCAGCTTGTATGCCACCATAAGCAAACATAAATGCTCTAATAAAGGTAAATGCAGAATTGAGAATAGCCAAAATAGCATAAATTGTGAGATAATATTGAACGCCATTATCGATTTCATTCTCGATTTCAAAAGCCTCGAGTCTTGAAGATTTTGATTGATTCGTCGAGTTTGTCGTATTGGTGGAACTTTCGTTTACGTGGGTGACCCAAAATGATAGCCAAAGATCGGTAAAATTTCGTGAACTTTGCATCAGGACCATTGAGAGAAATATTGACATTGCTAAATAACGTCCAATCGCCCCCATGTAAGAGACATAAACGCCAAATCTTACAGTTCCTTTCTCAACAAATTCCTCATCGAGCAAAGAATCTCTCTCGGCATTTCCGAGCTCATCGCAATCTTTTGGTAAACCGGAAATCGATGCTACCTCGAGATCTGAATCCCCTGAGCCTGATGATAATAAATAATCCTCGAGATCAGGCAAAATTTCACTTGGCAATCCTTGCTTGACGACTTTTCCCCTCGACATTTCAACAACTATATCTGCGTGTATCAAATATTGCGTCTGATGTGTACACATTAGACGAGTTTTGTTACTCAATAAACCGAGAATTACGTGTTGAAATATGTGCTTTGCCACTTTGGTGTCGAGGGTCGCGAGTATGTCGTCTAAAAGATAAATATTCTTGTCTGCGTAGACAGCTCGCGCCAGAGCTATTCTCGTCTTTTGACCACCGCTCAAAGTATTTCCCGCCTCACCAACTCCAGTCAAATCTTTCTTTGGCAATGACAAAAGATCATCGGTCAGTGCACATGCCATTAAAACATTTCTGTAAAATATAATATTATTTATTAAACGATAATTCAATTTTTCTTTCTTGTTATTTTGAATAATTTACCGTTTTTATGGACTGATGTGTAAAATTTCATGCATTTTTTTTTTTTTCATCACATTTTGAAATTTTAGGAAACAATTACATGGGTGAGTTACTGGTCGAGGGAATAATCGTGATAAGAATGATAATTATTTTTTGAAAAGTTGAAGAATCTCCGATTAAAAACGATTTGGACAAAGTCGAGTTGGACTATTTTTATGAGCATAGAAAAAAGGAGGAAAATTAATTTTATTTGAACTTTTGAACGGAAAATTTTACTAAAATACGCACTTGTATTTATTATGATCGTACGCCTTTCCAAACAAAATATTTTCCCTTATCGTTCCTCGCTGCAGCCAAGGATTTTGTTTAACGAAACCAAATCCTTTCTCCAAATCATTCACCGCGACAACTCCGTCACTTCGTGTTATTTCGGCCAATATTCCATCCAAAAGGAGAGTTTTTCCTCCGCCAATTTTTCCCATTATACCAATAAGTTGACCCTGCAAAAAAAAACAAAACAAAAAAACATCAATTCAAGTTTCGCAAATGACTTTTCGTAATTTAAATTGTACATGTGTGTGAATTAATACTTTGTTGATATTGATGTTGAGATTTTTCAACGTGAATGTACGCTCATTCTCAAATGTGACGACTTTTTTACTGTTCGATGTTGAAGCGATTGGCGAATCAGGCACGATCGTTTCATTTTTTCCTGTTTGAGTCTCGTAACGATCGCTTACCAAGAATGAAGCATTTTTCAACATTATGTCGATCCCAACAGGCGGATCGGTGTAATACGTCGATGTGTCTAAATCCGGCAACTGTAAATTCAATTAATCAAGATCTGATTAATAATTTTATTGCATTTTTTTCAACTAATTAAATTTTTATCCTCGCTCGCATATTTTACGATGGGCATGATGGCCGAAAAAAAAAAGAAAAAAAAATCGATTCTCACATCCAAAAGTCGTTGAATTCTCTTCACAGAAACCCAAGCCTCGGTCAGTCCATTCAAAACCCATGGGAATGCATTTAATGGTCCGATGAGCATATTCAACAATGCCATACTGGTAAAAACTGTTTTTGCATCAAGTTCATTGCCCAAAAGAACGTACGTCGCGAATGTCAGTATTGATATCAAAACTGGCGTTGTGGCCCAAAAATATACGCACAATGCATCCAAGTATTTACGTCCTTTCAGGTATTTAATTTCTTTCTCTCGCAGTCCTGAATGACAAATTAATTTTCTTAAACCATTAATCACATTGGATCAAGAAATTTGTCAATTACGAATTGAACCATTGAACAATTATTTCAAAATCATATTTATTTTTTGCGTTAAAAAAATAATGAGTACATCATCTAAAGATTTTATTTTTCTTATTCAATTAATTCAATTAATTGAGCCTCAAAATGTTGGTCCAAGTGGGACAAAACGTGATGAAATAAATAAAAAAATCTCTACTATACTCACTAAATATGTTACGAAGAAAATATTCTTCCCACACATTGAGCTTTATCGTAGTAAGGCCCCGAAGTGTTTCTCCTATTAAACGTACTCTTTGATCCTTAAAATCCATCATTTTTGTGCTCAAGTTGCCAATTTTGTTTGCAATGATTTTGTTTATCGGTATGAGGATAATGGCAAAACTAACACCAGCGAGAAAAGACAAGCCGATTTGTGTGTACAAAAGATAGAAAGTAACAGCCAGCTGAAAATCAAAAATTTTATTACATTTCCAATGGACGTCTATAATTCCAGTAAAAATTGATTTTCATCAAATAATTGATTTTATTAAACGTTCATTTGGATTACCTGCAAGGGAATACTCCAAAAAGTGTGAAAACTCGGACAACTGTTGACAATTCTGTCACTGTCGGTACTCATAAAATTGACTATTTCGCCAAAACTAAATTGTTGGCTCAATTTAACATTCGACGAGTGCAAAGTTTTACGATAAACGAGCGTTATTATTGTAGTTCGAATTTTCAATCCGACTATCGACATCCAGAATGAAAAATGAGTTATGCAAAAAGCTCCTAAAATTATAAATAATATTTGCCATGTATCAACCCAAGAAACAAAAAAAAAAGTTTTTAAATTACAGACAAAATCAAATTCTGTAATTTAAAAAATTGGAATAAACATTAAACATTTCTTACCGATGAGAGTATTGACGAACATCAATGCTGCGTACAAATAGCCATATGATATAGGCTCATTTTTGTCCTCGATGAAACCAACGAGTTTGTTTAGCAAAAGAGGACCAACAAAGCCAGTACCATCAGCGATAAATTTTAATATACCAACAGCATAAAATTGCCAACCAAAACATTGATGCAAAAGTCGCAGAAGTGATATATTATTGCTGGAGGAAATTATATCGATTTCCGGACTATCTTCAACAGATTCGCTAAAATTGTTTCTTCTTCTCGCTCGAGGCTGTAAAAAAAAATGTGTTTTTATTTTTGCATCAAAATGGAACATTTTACCTCAGCGCCATAAAAGAGATTAAATTTCATCAGTACCATTTTTCTCATGTGCTTGTCAATTGCATAATTAATTGAGACAGTTGTAATGTGATCGGGCAAATCGTAAAGATCGTCCGGATGCTTCAATAATCCCCTGACACCTTTTTCCATCAATGGTGTTACCCAGTGAAATATGAGCTTTGACAAAATTGTCGAATTCTCCATTGCAGTGCCGAGATAACTCGGATCTTGAACTTCCATGAAATGAACGTATGAAGAATTTGGAGAATTCAAGAGGGCAGTTCGCTCAGTCACCTGAAATAATTTTTTTGTTTTAATATGAACTATCAATTCAGGGGAATGCAGTCTGCATTGAGCTTCGATATTGAAATTGTCTCTTTAAGGAAATGCAACTATCAGTAAATGTATTTCCGTTTCCAAAAATAAAAAATATCCAATCACTCTAAAATTTCATATGCTCTGTAGTTGAAAAAAATTAAAGTTCAAATGAAAAATTGAACGAAATAAACGTGGCAAGTTTTTTAAATTATCTCAGAAATGGGATTGTTAATAATTTTCGAAAAAAAAATCGAGATCAAATATTACGTGTATTTTTGAGATCATAAAAATTCTCGTTTTTTTTTCTTCACCAAAACTTACTTCTCTGTATCTGGCTACTCGATCTGCGCCATAACCGGGTATGAGGGTCAAAACGTACAATGCCAAAAAAGTAACAACGGCGATGCTAAATCCAAGTGATAAATTTGACAAAACATCATCGTAAGGATCGTGTTTAATGTGAGTTCGCAAGAGTAAAGCGGAAACGCCAATGAGCATGAATATCAGAGCTCTTATAAAAACTGGACCACGTAAATTTAAACTGCCACTTCGACGTAAAGTCAAAATGAAGCAAATATGAACGACCCAGGCCAAACCTTCGGTTCCTGCGACTAAATAATCAATTGGTTTTGCCGAGGTTGCCTGATCGTTGTATTTCAGTCTCAAACGCTTAGGACTCGATAAAATTATCGGATCGACTTCCATTTTACTCATTGACGATTCTCCTGGACCAGAAAATAACAATTTTGCTATACTGGAAGAATCATTGAGTCCTTCATGTAACTTTGCCAATAGTCCATCCCCATTCGATGATAAATTTGAAATTTGAGGAAATTGTGTGATTCTCACAGATGCTGTATTTCCTTCAACTATATTTGCAGAAATATCACCCTTGATTGGCTCGTGAAGGGGTAAAATTGTCGTATTTGTCAGAATTATGTATGCTCTGATAATTGGAAGTATCGCCAAACAGGCAGTTATCAATAGTCTCAAATTTATCGCAAAGTGAGAAACTCGCTCATGGGAATAACTTCGTTTACCACAGTAATAAGCTGATATTATCGCCAATAGGCAGAGTGTTGGAATCTGCAAAAATCGAATTCAAATTTTTGTTTGTTTTCTTTCAATTTTCCAAAATGACAGAATTTTTTGGCAAAAAATATATATAAGAAATTTTCGTATGACGAACCTGAAGACACAATTGTTGAAAACACAGTCCGAGATCATGAGTGTTAGGATCGAGTGGATTTATACTTTCGTGAAATCCGCACAAATCTGTCCAATTCCACGTCCATTTCTCGACAAATGATTCAGGATCAGGATCCTCCATTTTTCTCAAGAGCTAATCTGTTGATGAATTAAAAAAAAAAATGTTAAAGAGAGGGGACAAACCTTGTGTGTCACCCATGTGATAGATTTTTTTTTTTTTTCTACAACTATCGCAAAATACATGCTTGAAGGACAATTTTTGTTTTAAAATACTTTTACATATTTTTTTATAGGTCGCATATAAATTAATACCGCTGTGAAAAATAAAATTGAACGGGTTTGTATGTAAATATGCATCACAAACTGACACGAAATAAAAAAAAGTCATGCTTTTACGATGAAAATGATGTGGCAATCAATTTAAAAATTTCAATAAAAAGAATAGCAGACGCGAAAACGAATGGATAGAGAATACTTTTTTGACAAGTAATTCTAACCTACAAAAATCATATTTTTATTGTCTTTGATTTGTCGATCGTTTTTTTTACTTACTTAAATAAATATTAACAACATGTAGTTTTTTTCTTGAATGCGACAGTGAGGAGATTATATTTAGAAATGATTCACTGTGTGTTATCTATGATTAATAAAACACGAGTCCACCGATCTTTATTTGTAGCACGAAAAATTTGTAGGTTATGCGCGCAACTGTCAAGTGCAGGTTGACTGACGTTTGATGACGATCGCGTAACAAAGCACAAAGTTAAACAGTCATTTATTTGATGATTTGATGATTGTTGAAAGATTAGAATAAAACGAATTCAATCAAGATTGTAAGTTTATTTGTCTATAGTATTTAGCCCAACAATTAACCCTTCTAATAAAACGTAACATTGAATTTTTTACCGGTGTAATGACACTTTGGTTATGTGATTATCGAAAATAAAACATTGCTAATATTATTTTTACTGCATTTTATAATTCAATCTTGAAATAACAAAATGCCCCTCATTAGAATTATATACAATTTTTTATTTTAGGGAAAAGCAGCTTAAAGACTATAAAATAATATTTTCCGAAATAATTCTATCACAATGGCATTGAAATATTGATTCCTAGAAGTACAAAAAAAAATTAATTCATATTGATCAGAAATATTATTTATGTAGCCAAGAAAACCCACAAACTTTAAATTTCTATACACACATAGCAAATTTCATCCAGGATATAAGCTAATGCTTAAAATTCTGCTCACACGACACACGACAAGCTTTTTCGAAGAATAATAATAATTTTTATGTCAGACTTCATTAGTGTAAGTGAAAAATGAAACTTTTTCTTGTTGGTAGGCAGAAATCTTGCATAGGCACATGAGCCATAAAGACGAGGAAGAAGAAATGATTCTCGTGGCCGAGAATGGGGCTGAGACAGCGGAAAAAAATGCGGCCATTCCAGATGCAGAATCAGAAAGACCAAATTCTGCTTTGGAGAATGAAATTCTAGGCTGTGTATCAAACTCTGGGGCTATTTTCAAAAGTCAGCAGAAAGACGATCCCGATCTCTCGTTCGACGAGAAAAAGACAATCGCTCACGATTTACTGCGCAAAAATCATGGAATGTTTCTTGCAAAATTTGGCAAATATTTGAAAAAAGAACACTTGAACTATTTCAATAATGCAGATAATGATTATGAGATCTCTTATCACATTAACAGACTGAAAAGATATTTCGATGATAATTTACGAGAAATCGACGTGAAAAATCGACGCTATCGGGCATTAAAAATGTTTGTGAAAAAGGGAGAATATTTCAGTGAAACGGAAATGATGAAGCGCAATCCATTGCTGTATGAAAATCTCATAGGACAATTTCTGACCGAGGAACAGAAAAAAAAACGGGACAATATTGACACGACTAATATAACGTTTGTCAATTTATTGCTGGAAAGTATTGAGCGTGACAGACTGAGAAATGTGAGAAAAGCTCAGCAAGATGCTGAAAACGAAGTTCTCGAGGAAAATGATTCGGATGATGATGACTCGGACAATGATAAGGATGACAAAACAAATTCAGCTAGTGACAAATCTCATTGGGGCGAAATGTCGAAAACGAATGATCCTCATGACAACGAGGAAAGAGAAAGAAGACTTAAAAAAGTCTCTGATGATATTCCATTTAAAGAGAGACAAATTCTCAGAGAAGAATTTGTAACTTACATGTATGAGAGCTTTCTGGATGGCAAAGATGTGGAATTTGATTACAGGTGAAAAGAAAACAATGAAAAGTTTAGCTTGCAATTAATGCGAAATATTTTTATTTCAACTTGTAATAATACAAAAAGTTTGAATCTCCATTGACGTTTGAAATTATCACTTAATTATTTATCCGTGATAACTTTAACGTTGAAAAACAAAGAACAAACAAAAATTTGAAGGAGGAATTAAACTAAGATTTGTTAATGTTGCTGTAATAATTTAATCGAATTTTTTCATTGCTTATAATATATACTAATTTTATAATATTTTTTCAGTACGGTCGATGACAACGAAACATACGACGATGTTGAGATGCGAACTCACGACGAAGAAGAAAAATATTTTGACTCTGAATCTCCCGAAACTGTTCTCGTGGAAAATGTGAGAGAGCAAAATGATTCAGATGACGAGTTGGATGTCTATATGAGATCACTGAAGGTCAAATAATGTTGAGAGTCTATTTAGATCATTATTTTTCTCATGTTAAATGAGCGATTTAAACATTATTTGATATTCACAAAATAGGAACAATCTTCGGCAAAGCAACTATAGCTATGGGAATGACCGGCGTTATTATTAAAAACGTGGATTAATAACGAGATAAAAATATATCTGCGAGACTGTAAATTCCATTTTTCGTTCATTAAATAAAGAATGAAATTATAATTATAAGTTATAAATTAAGCAGAGGATTTTTGTTTCGTTGTCCTCCTGGCTATTTTCCTCTATGGGGTTTGTTTCATTATTATTAGAGTGAAGGTTTGAAGCAAAGATGAGTTATTTCAGGTTTTGAAGTACAATCAAATTTATGAAATTCAAAGTTTCCCAAAGAACTTCCGTGTGGAAGTCTCGAGGGCGTCGGAAGTGACTGTGGCGCCACTCGCGGCAAGTGGTGGAATCATCCGATCATCGTCCATCTGGCGTTTGCTAAGGTGGTGGTATTTGTAACGATTTTTTTATTTATTTTACTACAAAAGGCAATGGTAAGTACCTTTTAATAATTTAAGGTATTTTTCTTTTGGTGCACGATGTAGACTAAAATTAATTTTCAGTAAAGCGTTTTCACGTATCTAATAACGGTCTTGTGGCTCTATTAAAATAAAACAGACAAAAAAAATGACATTCGCCAGAGGTTAAACACCCAAGAATGAGGTTAAACTGTCAAACACTTGTTATTTCCAATAATGCGTTTCCTCAATGATTAATATCAAAGTTATAAAGCTTATCAATGTTCGCTCGTAAAACAAAAATATATTTTATCAACAAATCGAAGCCTTAAATACGCCCAACTTTAATTCTTCATTATGCACGATTTTTTTTTTCTCATACGCGACCCGCGCATCTTACTTCCCGTTTTCAAAAATCATTCTTTTCGCCAACTTGCACTTTTTTTTTTGCCAAGAGCACTTTTTTTTTTAGGAACTTTTGTAAATTTCAATTTTGTTTCCAATCATATGTTCTTTTTTATTTCTTTTGCTCGAGCTTTGTACATCACTTCCGGTTTAGAGAAAGAAAAAAAAGATGATTTTTCCGCGAAATTCTGAAAATTCATAAATTGATAACTCAATGAAATTCTCTGTTAGTGTTGGAATGGACACGGAAATGAATTATTTCTGATCAGGGGAAGAGGTAATGCACGCTTGTGGTTGAGAAAGCTTCCGCTTCCGGTTTGGAGAAAGAATAAAAGATTTTTCCTCGAAATTCGGAAAATTCATAAATTGATAACGCAATGATATTCTCTGTTAGTGTTGAAATGGACACGAAAGTGAATTATTTTTTATCAGGGGAATCATGTAGTGGTAGTGCACGCTTGTGGTTGATTTGCTTTATTTAGCATGGTGCTACCTGGAATCCCTGGTAGGTATCTTTATTCTTCTCGCAGCCAATGACGCCTGTAATGTCGGGTGTTGAGGAGCAAGAAAAACTTTTGGAGGATGCGATCGGTGTTGTCAAAGTTCAGGCATTCCAAATGAAACACTGTCTCGATCACAACAAGCTCATGGACGCCTTAAAACATGCATCAACAATGCTCGGAGAATTGAGAACATCGTTACTCAGTCCAAAGAGTTATTACGAATTGTGTATCCTTCAAAATTTATATTTAATTTTCATTCATTTTATTTTAAAAATATAGTTTTTTCTCAATTTTTTTTTAATCATTTCAAAAAGCATTAACTTCATTTTAATGATTTTAAAACTTAATTTAACCATTATAATTGTCAATAAATATTTCTTTACTCGTTTTTATTTATTTTATATTAGAAAAATAGGCAGTTGAAAAAAATTTGAGTTTCTCTCCAACAATTAAGATGATCCACATGAATATTATTTGTTCCCGGTATAATTTCAAAAATTAAATAAAAAATTACTTTTATGTCGTTGTAATTTCCTTATTAATAATCGTAAACAGATATGGCAATAACGGATGAGCTTCGACATTTAGAGATATATTTATTAGACGAATTTCAAAAGGGAAGAAAAGTTGCTGATCTTTACGAACTCGTCCAATACGCCGGAAATATCGTCCCTCGCCTGTAAGTAATTTGAAATCTCTTCGCTTCAAAACTTGAGCCACGAATTAATTGATTATGAGCAGGCAAACGCATGATCAATTAAAATGTCTCTATAAAATTAACAATTATTATTATTATTATTTAGATATTTACTGATCACCGTCGGTTTGGTATACATAAAAACCAATCCTTGTCTTAAGAGAGATTTATTACGAGATTTGGTAGAAATGTGCAGAGGCGTTCAGCATCCTCTTCGTGGTCTTTTTTTACGAAATTATTTGCTCCAATGCACTCGCAATATATTGCCCGATGTGTCCGAGGGCGATGACGAAGAGGGAACGGTATGTTATGGAAAATTGAGGAGACAAAAAAAATCATCGAATAATTAAACTTTATTGCAAAAAATTCAATATATTTTCATTTAGGTCCGTGACAGTATTGACTTTGTACTCATGAATTTCGCTGAAATGAACAAATTGTGGGTACGCATGCAACATCAGGGACACAGCAGAGATCGAGAAAGGAGAGAAAGAGAGAGAGAAGAATTGAAAATTCTCGTTGGAACGAATCTTGTTCGTCTGAGCCAGCTTGAATCCGTCACCCTCGATAAATACAAAAAGGTTTTTTTACATTTTTTTACAAATTCATTTCTATTTCATGCTCATTGCGCTCAAATCGTATTAATTAAAGATATTTGTCTCAGCTCGTGCTGCCTGGAATTTTGGAGCAAGTTGTCAGTTGCAGGGATGCAATAGCTCAAGAATATCTCATGGAATGTATAATTCAGGTGATTAAGAATAAATTTCAGAAAAGAAAAAAATAAATTTCCTCATTGCTTGCTCAGACATAAAAACTTACACCGAATTTTCTCAATCTCAGGTTTTTCCAGACGAATTTCATCTTCAAACTCTGAACGCTTTTCTCAAATCCTGTGCGGAATTACAGAATGGCGTTAATGTAAAAAATATAATAATATCGCTGATTGATCGTCTCGCGACTTTCAGTCAAAGATCCGATGGTGTTGGTGGTCCCGGAAGTCCGAGCCAAATTCCCGGAATTCCCCAAGATGTGAAGCTTTTTGATGTTTTCAGTGATCAAGTTGCAACGATCATTCAGGTAAAATTAAAAAAAAAAAACATTTATTCGTTATTTTTTCCTTTGTTCGATTAAATGACCGTTCAATGATGACCGGATACTCCACTGCGATTGACAGTCTGTGATTTTTATGCTAAAATTAATAGATCTTACTCATCTAGTTTAAGTCTGAGAATGGTCTTGATTTCCAATTAAAAACTGCCGCTCATTTTTAATCATTGACTTCCTCCAACATTTTTATTATTTTTTATCACCACAAATTTGCTATACATAATATTGTCCTTGTGTGTATTTTTATTACGGGTCAACGAATATCAGTGTTCTCAAAAGATAACAATATCGCTCTTGAGATGTGTAGGTCAACTTTTGCTCTCAGCTCTGGTGAGAAAAATAATTGGCAGTCGGTGAAAGTTTGGGTTTCAAGTGATAGAGATTTTTTTGGTCTCACGTGAGGCAAAACAAAAATTGTCAAATTCTAAAAATTCTACAATTTACAATTTAACGTTCCGAAAAATATATGTATATATATCTCGTAAAGTTTTGACAATTTATTCGTTTTGTTTTATTATTTTCTTCAGACCAGACAAGACATGCCACCCGAGGATATCGTCTCGTTGCAAGTTGCACTTATCAATTTGGCACACAAGTGTTATCCCGACAGAGTCGACTATGTTGACAAAGTATTATTCACGACAGTTCAAATATTCCAAAAACTTAACGTGGAAAAGTTAGTATGGACTTTTACAATGAAAAAAATTGTTTATAATTTTTTTTTGTTTAATTTTTATTTTATATCTAATATAAAAATTTTCACACAGATTGGAGTACAACAGTGCAGTGTCGCGAGAACTCGCAAGATTGATGAAAATTCCTGTCGACAATTACAAAAATATACTGACAGTATTGAAATTGGAAAATTTTGCACCATTACTCGATTATTTCGACTACGAGGGCCGAAAATTACTTGCTGTTTACATCATTACGAATATCCTCGAAAATGAGACTCTCATACCGACCCAGGAGCAAGTTGACGCGATACTCTCGGTGGTCGCTCCGTTGGTTCAGGATCAACCGGATCAGCCGAGCATTGAGGAAGATCCGGAAGATTTTGCCGAAGAGCAAGGTCTCTTGGGAAGGCTCATACATCACTTTAAATCGGAAACTGCCGATCAACAATACATGATATTGAGCGCAGCGAGAAAACACTTTAGTGCAGGTGGCAATAAAAGAATAAAATATACACTTCCACCGATAGTCTTTCAGGCTTATCAGCTAGCGTTCACTTACAAAGCTCTCAAGGATCAGGTTCGTATATTTTTTCAATAAATTTAAGGCCAAGCAAAAAAATAATCGCAAAAAATGGTCATTACTTAATCTAAAAAAATCTATTAGATAATTATTAGTGACTTTATAATTCATACGATTATAAATCTTATAATTATCGTACATGGCATATATAAATTCGAATAATAATTGTTGATTATTTTTTTTTTTTCAGGATGAAATGTGGCAGAAAAAGTGTCAAAAGATTTTTCAATTTTGTCACGCAACGATAACAGCTCTGATGAAAGCCGAACTCGCTGAATTGCCACTGAGGCTTTTTCTTCAGGGCGCTCTGGCGATTGGTGAAATAAGATTTGACAATTTTGAGATGGTAGCTTATGAATTCATGAGCCAAGCATTTGCGATATACGAGGATGAGATAAGCGACTCAAAAGCTCAATTGGCCGCAATTACATTGATTATCGCAACTTTCGAGCAAATGAGCTGTTTCGGCGAGGAAAACGCCGAACCGGTGAGAAATCAGTGCGCTCTGTACGCGAGTAAATTATTGAGAAAACCCGATCAGTGCCGAGGCGTTGCAACTTGTTCGCACATCTTTTGGTCTGGAAAATCATTGGCGACGGGAGGAAAAGAGGTTAATTTTCATTTCCAGATATAAATCATTTTCATTATTAATTTAATTTAATTATTTCGTCAAGCTCTAATATAAATTTTACTCTCGTCAATCTCAGATGCAGGATGGAAACAAAGTGTTGGATTGTTTGAAAAAGGGCATTCGCATAGCCAGCCAGTGTATGGATACTTCTGTGCAAGTTCAACTTTACGTGGAATTGCTCAATCATTACATCTACTTTTACGAGAAGGAAAACTCGTCGGTGAGTTACCCAAAAACTGCGAATGCAAAATATCGAATAAAATAATTTAAAAACTGGAAAAAAAAACAATGACAAATTTTCGATCATTATTTATTTTAGGTCACTGTGCAAATTCTTAATCAAGTTATCGCAAAGATAAAAGAAGAATTACCAAATTTGGGTGTAAGCGAAGAAACCGAACAGATACAAAAGCATCTTGCAAACACATTGGAACATCTTCGAAATCGAATGAGATGCTCCGACACTGAAGGCCAACTTTATCACGGTCTGGTGCTCTAAAATTTTTTCACCGACTAACGAGTCTATCGTCCGTCGTTATTTGTAATTTTGTACATATTATAATTATTCGCCAAAAATTTGGCCGAATAATCATTCAACTGTAATTCGAAATTGTAGCGTCTCGAAACGCTCTAAAATCATGTTAATTTTATCTACAAAAAAAAACAATACTCGTTATCGCAATCATTGATTATCCAAGGGATTTCAGTGGATCCTCGGTTATTGATTATGGTTAAAAAAAATTATACATTTTACGTAGCTATAAATTTATTCATTATTTGCATCGTATGGGAGAATGCAAACCGCGATGCATTTGTAAATCATGAAAAGACAAAAAAAACTCCAGAAAAACTATTTGTTATGGTGGATATGCCAGATAAACCCAGGCGAAGAAATTCGGCACTAATTGTATAAACTATTATTATAATTATGTATACATGAATGTTTTGTTTATATATTTGTCGAAATAATATTATTATACACAGATTGTTGATTATATTCTTTACGAAATGCTGTATAGAAAAAAAAATGTAGGTCTGACTCTTCTTTGACTGCATTGTGGTCTTTTAACCGCTGCCGCCATCTTGCGGCGACGCCGATAACAAAAAAACTCGTACAGCACTCTGATGACGTTACAGTTGTTATAATGAGTTACTTTGAACATTATCGGGCTGATTCTCTTGACTATTTTACTTTGTTTCGTCATTCTTCACTCGTCGACAAGCGAGATTGAAACACTTGTTGACCCTTTTTTCCGTATCGAAAATTAAACACGTGCAATTATTAACGTATAAATCGAAATATTTTTAATTGATCGACAATGGGCAAAGGACGAAGGCACAAGCCTAAAAAGAACTTCGCTGAGAAGCGTCGCGAGAAGCAAAAGGTAGATTTTTGTTTTTTTATTCTCGCATTCTGCTCTTTCACGACAGCCGGTAGTTGAAAAGAGGTTATGTTGTTCGCTCACGAATATATCTTCATAATTCGTCAATACCTCGTAGACGATAAATCATCAGACGCTCAAATTCAAAATAATGTTTATTCTGGTAATATTGATAAGAGTTCGGAATTCTAACAGAGATTTGACACCAGCGATTTCAATCAATTTTTTGATTCTCTTGGTCCGCCATTTTGGAATTTTTAAATTTTGACTCAGTACGACGATAATGTTTAATTTGCATCTTTTTTTCGAATAAATTTAATGTTTTTAGAATAAGGACGAATGGGACAAGAGGCCTCAGCGATGTTACGCCGATATCGTTAGGGAAAATAAAGATTTTGAGAATTATTACAAAACTCAGAATATAGTGAAGGACGAAAATTGGGAAAAATTCATGAATACAATGAGGGAAAATCTTCCGGTTGCCTTTCGTATTACCGGTTCAAAGGCCGAAACTAAGGCACTTCTCGAAATAATCAAGGGAGATTTTTTCGAGGAAATACTCAACACCAAACTCGAAAATGATCAGGATACTGCCAATGCTGTTGAAAAAATGAAGCCACAATGCCTGCCTTTTTATCCCGATGATTTAGCCTGGCAATTGCAGCTGACACGCAAAGATATCAGAAGATCTGAGGCTTATTTCAGATTACATAATTTTTTGATATCCGAAACTAGCAGTGGAAGTATCAGCAGACAAGAAGTTGTCAGTATGATACCACCATTGGTATTGGATGTAAAACCTTGGCACAAGGTCAGATATTATGCAGTTAAAATTAAAAACAAAAAAAAATCGAAAATGTCTGGTGTGCCTGGCACTTGCCAGACATTTTTGGTCCTCGTACAAGTTAATTTTCATGTATAATGATTTATCTCAGGTTCTCGATATGTGTGCTGCACCTGGCTCCAAAACTGCCCAGCTCATTGAAGCCATTCATGCTGATGAAAAAGTTGAGCATCCCAGTGAGTAAAAAAAAAGCAAACCAATGAAAATTCTAAAAATCAATTTTTTATCAAAATTCTTCAACTTTGCCATTTGCAAGCATTCGATGAACCAAGTTTGAATTATCTCTTTCGCGCCCTCTTTGAAAAAAATTATTCCTCTATTGTTGACAAAAATTCTCATTATTTCAGAGGGTTTCGTAATAGCCAACGATTTAGACAATAATCGTTGCTACATGCTGGTGCATCAGGCAAAAAGACTCAACAGTCCAAATATTTTGATAACAAATCATGACTCTTCGGTAATGCCAAATTTCAATATCACCAATTCCGATGGTACTAAAGGACTGTTAAAGTGAGTTTTTATGGTGAAAGCAAAAAAGTTGAAAAAATAAGCTCGATAGTCTCAAAGCTACAAAAAGATTTTTTTTTTGTTTTACTGCTGATAGATTCGACAGAATATTAGCCGATGTGCCATGCAGTGGTGACGGTACTATGAGAAAAAATCCCGATATCTGGTGCAAATGGAGTCCAGCAAATGGAAACAACCTTCATGGGTAAAATATTCGTTTTTATGGCTTTTATTGACAAAAATTATTCCAATTTTTGTAAAATTCACCCACGATATTTCATTAAATAACATAAAATTATTTGTTTATTTTTCGCTTAGTGACGTATGTTGGAATTAAATGCAGGAATTTATAAAAATGCATAATATATAATTTTTTCGTTTGTAGCATTCAGTACAGGATAGCAAAAAGGGGTTTAGAGTTGTTGGAAGTTGGTGGAAAAATGGTATATTCAAC
Organism: Dyspetes luteomarginatus; assembly: GCA_963669185.1. Lineage (NCBI taxonomy): Eukaryota > Metazoa > Arthropoda > Insecta > Hymenoptera > Ichneumonidae > Dyspetes > Dyspetes luteomarginatus. The sequence continues at coordinate 4,327,247 of OY769904.1, forward strand.
GTGTTCTCTCAATCCAATTGAGAATGAGGCAGTATTGCATAGACTTTTGTGCGAAACTGGCGATTCAGTTCGTATTGTAGATGGCAGAGATTTAGTACCAGGTCTAAAATGTGATCCTGGCGTTACGAGCTGGATGCCCGGATCAAAAAATTTGAATTATTACAAAACGTGGGAAGATGTGCCGGAACAGTGGCAAACGCAAATCCGACCAAAAATGTTTCCTCCCAAGCCCGAGGATGCTCACAAATACAATCTCGAAAAGAGGTAAATATTTCCTCCTAGCTCAAAATTATTTGAACGTTAAATAAGCAATGTGAAAAAAAAAAAAAAAAAAATTCATAGCATGAGAATATTGCCGCATCATCAAGACACTGGTGGCTTTTTCGTGGCTGTTTTGGAAAAATTGAAAAGTCTTCCATGGGAGAGTGAAACGATCCTCGCGAGTCAGAGCACCGACCAAGCAAATATTGACAATTCCAAGGATGTCCCGAGCCTCGAGGAACAAGTCGCAAAGGATGAAAAAGAACCGGCTGACAAAAAGAGAACTCTTGAAGATGCTAAAAATCCATGGGGGCCACAGAGAAAGCGTAAAAGAGTTATCGGATATCGTGAAGATCCTTTTGTCTTTTTCAAGGACGAGAATGAGGACGTTTGGTCGTCAATCAAGTACGTTTTTCGTCCAGAAGATTTATTTTTTAGTCTACAATATAAAGATAATTAAAATAACGAAGCAAACTTTTTTTGCAGAGAATTTTATAATATATCCGACGAACTAGATCCTCGCTGCTTACTCGTTAGATGCCACGAGGGTAAGAAAAAAAATGTTTACTTCACCTCAACCGCAATTCGTGATATCGTTTTGACAAACGAGGACAAAGTCAAGATGATTAATACGGGAGTTAAGACCTTTGTTCGTTGTGACAATAAAAATATGAAATGCGCATTCAGACTCGCCCAGGAGGGTATGAGAAGTATTTTTTCGTACATCGGTGAAACTCGCAAGGTTCAAATATGCAAGGAAGATCTTATAATGCTATTGCAAAATGATGATCCTCAAACACCACCGGAAATTGAAAAATTGACCAAATCGACGCAAGAACGTCTCAAGGATTTTGGTAAGAAATTTTTTTTCCTCTTTCAATTATATTGACAAAAAAAGTGATTTTTCATTCTTTTTTTCTGACAATTATACTTAGTAAAATAAATTAGTTCAAATTGTACTTAATCTCTCCCTCTCTCTCTTTCAAACAGCAACAGGAAGCTGTATACTCTTGTATACTGACGAAAGTATGGATAATTCGGACCCATTGAAATTGAACATGGTAGGGTGGCGTGGCACAATGTCACTCAGAGCTTATGTTCCCATTCACGATGCGATTCATTATTTGCGTCTTCTCGGAGCCGACTGTTCCAAATTTGGTTAGTCAACGACAATTTGCAATAAAAAATTAAAAGATTGCCAATTTCATTGAATAATTTGTGAATTTTTCGTCTGCAGAAAAAAACAAGTTCAAGGAGAACAGAGACGCGATAGCGCAAAAGAATGAAACGACAAACGGCGATGGTGGCGAAGACGGTACATCGAACGAAAACAAGTCGAAAGTTAACGACGAAGAAAAAATTGAATCCATGGAAATTGCACCAATTGTGGAAACAACTTGATTTGTGATTCAACAAATTATTTCATTAAGAGCGTTTGACATTTTTTTCAACGTACCTGTTTAAAATAGGTATGAAAATAAAATGATTATCATCTCGATTAATTAAATGTCTCAATTGAATTTTTTAATTATTCTATTAAGCTAAAGCCAACGAATCTCCCTTAATAAATCCAAAAAAATGAAGACAAATATTTAGCCACTAAATTAAAAAATAAAAAATTAACAAAATATATTTGCAGTAAAATATGAAGGAGCGAAAAAAAATTATTCATTGCTATCATTTCAAGTTATGACTTTAAAGTTATATTCATTTTCTGTTTAATATTCGCGTTAGGAAATTACATAGGACGTTACATAGCATTTGAGCGTCGAGTACCCTTTTTTTTTTTTTATTAATTTTAATATCATTCAACCTCAGTTTTATGAAGCTTAATGATAAACAGCCTTATAAATATCGTAGGATTATTAAAAATGTGGCCGGATGCAGAGATATCATCGATATTGACTCTGCCAGAAATCGTTGAATTTTACAATATTTTTATACCATAAATTTAATGGCAAGACGCTAGAGTCTGTCGTATAAGGCATGAAATAATGTTTCGTCGAATTTTTAAGAACATTTTTTTTTGTGTTCAACACTTCATGGCACACGATTTTTTTTCTTTTTTTTTGCTCATTCGTTCCAACATCAATTCATACCACGATGACAGACTTTTGTCACTTCTAGTGATCGATACTAGCAATTTCTAGAGGACGGGATTTCACTATTCTGAATTACTGTTTCTTTTTCTTTCTTTTATATACGTATAAATATGCAAAAACATTACATCACTAGTAACAGATACATAAACTATAAAAAGAGACGAGGAGACGAAAAAAAAAAAAAAAATTAACAAAAATTAATCCGAAAAAAAAAATTCTACAACTCTTGACAATCCAACGTGTTGGATTGTTTTAGCTAATGCTAGTAATCGCGTCCGGTCGGTGACGTCAATTTGCCACTTAAATTTTGCGAATTTGATGGCGATTTTGTGCCTGTAGCGAGAAATATTTTTCATTAATTTTTTTTGAACATTTTTTATTGGTTAACTAATAAAAAAAAATCAGATATGCCAAATATATATTTTGGCATTGGCTTTAAATAATCTTAAAAAAAAACAGAAATACTGAAAGTTCATGAAAACTCACAAGTTTTACTAATTTTATTGCGAGGATTGTTTGTGCATGGATGATCACCCATAAGATGTTCTCTCCATTTATTTTGATTGACTAGAGCACGACACAATGGGCATCGTTCGTATCCTTCTATGGGCTCTGAAAACATTTTTTTTTTTTTTAATTAATTTCATATTTATCCATCAATTCTAATTTTGACAAAAAATTGATATCTTTCAAGCTCGACTTACTTGTACACTTTTCATCTTTTGAATGTTCCGCAAAAGCTTTTTCGAGCACAGCCTGTTTGCATATGTCACATTTGACATACTTATTCCTTAAATCACATTCGTCTGAAAAACAGAAAAAAAAGAATGTAAAAAGTTAATTTTACATTGCAGGAAAAAATTCTCGAAAAAAAAAAACAAGTTCAAAAAGTAAAAATCTCACGAGAGACTCACTCAAAAGATGTAAATTTAAATAAGAAATCTCAACGACTTGTTTGCATGCCTCGCATCTCGTCAGCATTGGACAACTTCGCCAATAATGTATATTTAGACCCTCCTCTGAGTACACCTGGCCTTTTGACAAACAAAATATGCATAATCTGAAATGGCAAAAATCATGAAAAATTAATTTATTGGAAAAAAATTTCTGGCATTGGCAAAACAATTTTTTATTTTTATGATTGATTTACTTGTCTCCCTTGTGATCGGTGCTATTTTCAGATGGAGATGTCACACTCGTTGAACTTTCCGTGCTAACAACGGGACTTGTTCTCGGTGGTGATTTTGTCAGACTCGCTACATTATTGCCCATCGATTTTGTTCGCGTTGGACTGGCTGTAGTTTTTTGCGAAGACTCAATTTCTTTTTTTCTCTACAAAAATAAAATTTTCCTTAAAGATCCTTAAAGGCGTAAAAAATCAATAAAAATTTGTCTAAATCACAATGAGAGAAAAATCGAAAAAAATTCTCATATTGAATATACGAGAAAGATTAATTTTAATCAGAAAGCAGTTTAAAAAAAAATGTTTACCAAATTTTTAGAAAACTTTTTATTTATTTTAATTTTCAATATTTACGAGTTTTTATCAACTTTCCATTAATTTAACCTTTTTCATGAGATTCTGTCTGTTAAGCAGCCTTAAATGTACTAAAAATTTAAATGCAAAAAAAAAATAGTAAGAAATATAAAAAAAGCCTCAAGTACCTGAAGATCGATCAGATCAAATTCGTGGAAAAGTTGACGATATAGCAAATTTCTTCTCGTTATATCGTCATCAGGTGGCAATTGTTTTCGCACAAGACGCGGATTAACTTTGTAAACGAGAACTAAAATTCTTTCTGATACTTTTCTTACAGCCTCAGCCGGATGATGCAAACCGGAACAGCCCAATTCGGACAATGTACGACACGTAAGTCCACTGCAACAATTACAGTATCTTATCAGAGCAAACGAAGATTAATACTCTGTGTGTAATTAATTTTTGAGGGTGGATCTTTGCGAAATTGAAGATTTTTCTAAATACATTTTTCAATATCGAATCAATTCTAATAAATTAAAAACTCAATTTTACACAATATTTTCGTAAATTTTTTTCACGTCAATGACAAAGATCTGAAATTCCTCAAAAAAAAATGTATATATATTTTTTTAACGATATTTTACAATTGTATTGATTTTTTTTTCAGGTGGGAATTTTCACCTTTGCTTGTCAGTTGAGATTCCGTGACTCAGTATGAGCTGCTCGACTATCTCAAGCCTGCTCAGTGCCAATCTCTGATGAGTGCTGCTACTTACTGGTCGACTGACGGCAACTGGTATTATGTGCAAATCTCTCACGCACTTGCAATCGGCCATACTCAATATCGTATGAATTGCCATATTATGTATTCTCGGTGTCGTGTCACCCGATTTAGTCAATAATTCAGGTAACAGACGATCAACGCTTCGTGCTATCTCGGCTGACGATACTCTGTCAAAATTATCACATGATTTACATGATAATTGTTACTTTTTGGTCTTTAGACTTTTTGGCCAACCAAAAATTACCATTTTTTAATAGGTGCATTGCAATTAAAAAAATTAAAAATCTGCCAACACTCAACTATATTGGAAATACTGAGAAAATTAATTTTCAATAATGGTAAAAAATGATTCACAACATTTTGTTTTTGCTACCTAATTAAATATCATGCATTTTGAATCTATAAAAAAATTTCAAATATTTTTCCATCAAAATGGACCACAAAAACAGATACGATCGGTTTTCACTATATCTTTTTTTCTGTAAACAAAACAAAACAAAAATCCGAGTATCGCCACAATTACTGACCTGTCTGTGGCAAATTCGGCAAAGAAAATTCTTATAAGTTGCGCGGCGAGGCTGTAAACGCTAAAAACTTTATCTCTGAGCGCCCTGTGTAACAATAGAATAGTCGCTCTCGCAGTTTTGTTGGCCGAGTTTTTAGATACTTCATTGTCAAAAGTTCTCAATTCTTCCTTCAATTGCATAAGACCCTCTTCCTTGTCGGTAAATTGTTTCGAGTAAAATTTTTCCACCTCGAATAATTTCACACATTTCATTTTAATCCAGCAAATAAAAAAATAAAAAATTATCAAAAAGCAAATTTAACGAATAAAAAATGAAATATATTACCATTTCCATTCCAAAAACTGAAATTGGCAATGCAGCTTGTTTTTTCTCTCTGTCATTGAGCTTGGAAGTTACTTTTATTTCAATATTATCCATGTGGCACTCTCTCGTAAATTCATTAGTGTGCGAGCTATAAAACAATTTTTTTTTTCATTTTTCTCAAAGCTACGAATACTTTATTGAAAATATTTCATGTTTTTTTTTTCTCATATCTTAAAAAAAAACATCATTTTTTCTATAGAGTTAAAATAAATATTTTGAATTATTTACTGTCGAAGAGCTGGAATTGTTCGCTCCTCATAAGCTTCGTAACTTGATCTCAAAGAGGGTCCAGCAGATTTAGTTTTTCTTCGAAGCGAGCCCTTACTGCAATTATTGTGTCTCTCGAGAACACCATTAGGTGGACTATCCGTTATTTCTAAATGAAATAATTATCTTCCTTAATTTCTCGTAAAAATAAATTAAAATAATGAAAAGTGAATAAAATTAATGGAAAAAAATGTACCAGGACTATTTGGTTTTTGATGCAATGGCGATATAGGCGGTTGATGAACTGGAACAGTTGGCGATAAAGCACCCTCACGATAATGTGGCACGACTAATCTAGGTGGTGAAGATATGTCTTCCGGTCCTATCGCAGCTGCCAATCCACAAACAGAATCTGAACTTTGTGCTTCTATTCCTTCTACCGACGGCAAATTATTCTTTTCCAATGGCTAAAAAAAATTTACAATTAAATGAATTTAATGAAGAAATTTGAAGGATTTAATTAAAAAATTTAATTGACAAAAAAATCTTAAAAATTACTTTAAAACTGTTAAAAAAAATATATATATTCGTAAAAAGATAATTAAAAATAATTTTCTATTTAATTAAAATCACCCCATGAACTTCCAATAAATCTTCAATTTCCAGACTCTGATAAACTTCCTGTCGATATTGCTGTTCTTGAGCTTTTTTAGCTTTTGCCTTGTCGAAATCTTCGAGTGCTATGGCATATTTTTTTTCCAACTCGTATTTACCGAGTCGCTCACCAGCTTTCCGAAGAATTTTCATCGCTACTTTGAGCTTTGAGGCGTACTCAAATCTTTCCTCTAAATGCGCATAAAAAATTGTGAATTTATGTAATATTTTTTTTTTTTTTTTATATTCAACGTCATCGGTAAGAAATATACATATGTATATATATATATATAATTGGAGATACATATATATATTTATATATTTATATAATTGCAGATATTCACCCTCTGCAGCTTGGAGCTTCTTTGCCTCCATTTGCCTGATAATCTTGGCAACCTCACGATCAACATACATCTCGAATGCCAAATCGTCGTAGGGTGATGTGTAATGAGGATTATGAGGGGCATCTCCTTGGCCAATTAATTCTTGCCCGTATGGATCGCCAAGAATATTAACGGCTATAAGACCAACCTATTTTTAGGTAAAAAAAAAAATCGTTAAATTTATTCCGTAGACAAAAAAAAAATTCCAATTATTTCGATTTGGGGGTGAAATTTCAATATAATTATTACGTATGATAATTGCAATAATTATGCAATATAATATATATGTATGTTTGTTTTAACATGCATGCAAAAAAATTTTTAGCCGTATATAATGATTATTTTGAAAACTTTAAAATTTACTTCAATATAATGAGAAAAATAAAACAAGATGCGGATTAAAATGAAAATTGTTTGAACCTGTCCGTGAAGATTTTGTGGATTATTGTGCGGTTTGTGAAGACGTAATTTTAACGATAGCGCTGTCGTTTCCGGTAACGCGACGCTCTTTAATTCACGACATTTGTACGAGATCGAGGCATTATCAGAAAGCGTTATATAGCCCAAGTATGTGAAATCAGTCGAGGCGGAAGCGTTCTGCTCGCAAGTTGTCCAGATTTCCAATTTCTCGGCTAAAATAGAAACGTCAAGGTTTGCTGGATCATATCAAAGTTTTTTCATTAAAATATCGAGGTAATATCGAGGCAATATCGAGGTAATATCGTGACAATTAATGGGGTCACGAGGAAAGTTCAGTAGAAAGATAAATTGTAAATTGTGTAGTGAGATAAGCCGATAAATACTGAAAGAAATCATTTTTTTTCTCAATATTCTCACAATTTCCCTTATTTTTTTCATTTTACGTCATTATTTTCGTCATTGAAGCAATTTTAAATTCATTTTTTAATAGACTCTTCTTTTTTTTTTCAAAATTACAATTTTATACAAAAATTGCAAAATATCAAAGCAGCATAAATTTTTGAAAAATTATTTTCTGTAGTTAGATTGGATTTATCAATTTTTAATATTTATGTTTAATATTTCTTTCATCACTGAAAGAGGAAATAAACTGATCCGCGAACAATGCCAAAAATATATAGGATATGAAAAAAAAATAAAAAAAAAATTATCTCAATATTATTATCAGACTTATCATTAATATTACTATCAACGAACCTATGAGGTACTGATGAGCGAGAACTTGTATCCTTGTGACTTTCGTTGGTCCTTGAAGACGAAGGACGAGCTCCTGAGGATACACGCATCTTCTCGAGCTTTGCCAACCCCTCACAGTTGGCCCATGAACGTTTAATTCTAACGAGGAATGTCTCTCCTCATCGCCTGATTCGAAATACAAATTAAAATTAATTTCTTGACGCCCTTACGCCCTTAAAAAAAGTTACTAATTGTAAATTAAAAAAAAAAAATCTTTCTAATCCAGAAATTGCGAATTTTTTGATCGTCTATATATATATATTCATGCTCGAGCACGTGGCTCATAAAAAAAGCTGCTGAATAAAAAATTCTCGATGATAGTCTCTTCTATTTATTCTTCGATATTGAGCGGCGAAAAAAAAAAAAAATCGCCAATCTCAGAAAATCAATGCTACTATCAAAAATTCGTTCCATGCATTCCTCGAATTTATAGAATTTTCCACCCCCTCACTTTGATAAATAAGAGCTTTTTACTGACTGATAAATTAACAGCTACGAGGGTTGATAAAAATTGTAATTTTTCTTGCAAATAAATTTTAATAGCTCAAAGATTTTTTTTTTATTTAGTCAATAAAATATAATTGATTACTCATTGATGTGTAAATTAAAAAAAAAAACTCACTGGTGGCGTATACAACGCTGAATCTAATTTTCCTCGGCATTTTTCGGCGAATTTAATTTTGTTTCCTTTTTTTTTTTTTCACGAACGTCATTAGCGCGATGAATGTATGAGAATAAAATGGAGTTTTGTGATATCGGATTTAAAAGGCACAGCCATTCTCGAAAGCTCGATTCACAAGGGAGGAGAAAAAGGATGGGACACACACGTTTCAACCCCCGTTGAACGGGAACGCGAAACCCCCTCCCCTGTTCGATACAGTCTGAACGCGACGAAGCTTGCTACTAAACTGGCAGAGCACTCTGACATTGCCAGCTTTCTGCCCGTCGCAGAAAGCTCTTGAAATCCAACGGGGGTTGCGTTTATTTTTTTTATTTTTTTTACATGAGGGGATGATGATGGTAATGGCAGAGGGTGGAATTTGCACGATAGTATCGTCTGTTGTAGCGAGGGTTGAGTTTTTTTTTTGCCTACCATTCTATTCGCCTCACCGCGAAACGGCAATTTATTTTTCATTCAATGTCACGATAATGAATTTTTGCCAACTTTTAGTCAAATTATAAAACGCAATAATTATTCAGAAGATTGCAATTATTTAATAAAAATTTCGTCATTAAGAACTTCCTGTAATATTTAAGGGTTGCTATTTTATTTAATTTCTGCGTTAATTATACAAAAGTCAGACTTTTGGCGTAAATTGATAGAAAATAAATAATACTTGAATCGTTAATATTAGTTGTATTTAATACATCATGAATAAGTTCTCGTATATTTTGTGAGAATATTTTTCTGGTCGAATATGAGCAATTTCAGTTTAGACCACAAAAACAAATTAATTGCAAAAATTGCTACTGTTGATATAATTTTACGGTCATTGATATAATTTAAGAACAAAAAAAAAAAAACTTTAATCATAAATCGAGATGCCAAATTTTATTACGCTACTGCAACGATTTTTTATAGGGGGTGGGAGAGCAAGAAAGTTGAGCCAACCCTATCAAGAGTTGAGGGGTCGGATTTCTTGGAACGATACATAACGAAAAAATAATTAAATATTGCAGCAATGAATCGCGACCCTGTGACCTTTTTTTTCTCTCATTCTGGAAAGCTAAATTTTGATTGTTGTGCCATTTTTAGGCATGGAAGGCATTAATTTCTCATGGCACTGTCAGTATATATAGAGAAGGGTAAATTTTGTAATGGATCAATAAATGGAGGCTGCGCGACGTCATGGAGGGTGCGGCGTGGGCTGTTGAGGGAGGAAATTGGACGAGAATCGTTAACTTGTCCTATATACGAAATTCTCGTCCACGTGGACACGCACGTGCATATCAGTCGGGAGAATTTCTCAATTAGAATTAATTTTGCGATTTTTTTTTCATTAACATGATACGCATAATCTGTTTGTACATTAAAAGTAAATAAAAAATCGTTTTATTTTCCTATCGATGTATTTCAAGGAAGTGATTAATTACAGTGTATAAAGGAATGTAGCCGATTAAAATAATTAGCGCGATTAAGTCGTGGCGAATAAATACAAAAGTCCTTTGACGAATTGAACAATCTCCGAACCGCCGAGTTTTGATTCGCCATAAACACGATCGACAAATGATATGGGAACTTCGCCGATTGTGTAATTGAATTGTCGAGCTCTGACGATCATTTCCATCTGGAAAACGTAACCCTTGGACACGCACGACTGCGTCAGCTTTTCCAAAACGTCCTTTTTGTACAGCCTGAAAAATAATCGTCGATCAGATTGGGAGAAAAAATTTGTGAAATTCCATAATTTTTTGTTTTGTTTTGTTTTGTTTAATAGAAACAATTTACCTGAAACTTCCGGTAAGATCGCTGACACCAGGTCGGAGAAGCAATTGAGTGAGAAAATTGGCACCTCTGCTGATCAACTTTCTCTTGAAATCCCAACCATAAACTCCACCCTCGCCCTCGTATCTTGTTCCCGTTACAATGTCCAGAGACAATTTTTGTTGTTGCTCAATCATTTTTGGAATGAACTTAGGCTGTAAAAATTAAATATTATTTTTTTCTAATATTCGTGTTAATTTATCTATAATAATTTGTTTATTTCCAATATTTAATAAATTATTTTGTAATTTAATTTTTACCTCCAATAATTACTCAATTAATATGCTAAAAAATAATTCATTCTCTTGTGACTTAAATTTACATTTAAAATGATTTTGTATGTATTTTTAATTAATACAATTGATAAGTTAATATTTAATATTCATGTTGGATTTCATAATGTGAGCTGGGACAATAATTTTATGAAAAATGTGTAAATAATTCATAGAATATTTACATACGTGATGTGAGAGATCAGCATCCATGATAATAATAAAATTTCCACTAGCATGCTTGATACCGTGAATATAAGCTGTGCCAAGGCCAAGTTTCTTTTCTCTCGGTCGCAATAAAATTTTCTCCTCTCCATAGAGTTTTTGGAGTCTCTTGGCAATGTTCAATGTACCATCCGGAGAACCATCATCAATGACAATAATTTCATAAGGAGAACCACTGAATAAATGCGAATTTTCATTATTTTTTGTTTTTTTTTTTAAAGCAAAAAAGAAATGAAACGATATTTGAGGTTATGCACTCACCATGTATCCATGTACTTTACGATAAGCCATATAATAATTGGTAAATTCTCCACTTCATTGTACGTGGGCAACAAAATTGAATATTTGTCATTTTTCGAATCACTTTGATCCTTCTCGCGGTCTATTTTTCCTGACATTTTTTCGAGCTTAAAAAAATAATGATCGCCTCCTACCGGCTGGTGGGAATTTTCACGATAAACGAAATCGTGTATGCGGGAGTGACGAGTACACTTCGTAAGCATGCCCGTGTGTGTAATGAAATCAGCTGTAGTTTGACAGCGAGAAAAATGTGCGCGTTGAACAGCCAACAAGGCTCGAGAGTGCCTCGAAGTGTTTAGCTTTTATATAAATGGACAGTGAAATTTTCCAGATATGGGAAAGACCACTAAAGTAATTGTGTGTGGAATGAAAGGGGTTGGAAAAACCGCTCTTCTCGAGCAGCTCATATATGGTAACATCACTATCAAGACTGTGAGTTTTTAAGGTTATGTTTACACGCTAAAAATCTCGATTCTGGCAATCTCCTAATTTTATTCGACTTATCAGTTGATTTTTCAAGTCGTAGAATTTTCAAAAAGGTAGACTTTGTAGCCTTAAGATATAAAGATCAAAATTGAATGATTCTCAGAGATTTTTTTTCCGAGTGACGAGAATCATTCGCGGTAGGGACGTGGGTCAAAGGGCGATGCGGGGACCAGAGCGAACAACGCTCGCTGCTTAAAAGACTATAAAATGATGGGGTATCAATTAGAAATTTTAACGCATTCGTCCTTAGAATATATCCTTTTCGTCGCTATATTCTGTTTAAAACCTCGCAAAATAATTTTTGGATTAGGAAAATTGCAAGTTTTTTCTAATGTAATAAGAAAAAAATGCTTATCACTGATATATAATATCGCGATAATAAGGATATTAAAATGGGATGTAAAACTCACCCCTTAAGAAATCGAGAAATAGGACAAAAAAAAATCCAATATTGACAAAATCGAGGATAGATTGTTGTAGATTTATTTACTGCGATTTAATATTTTTCAACTGGGTTTATTTTTTTTTTCGATGTTAGGAAATACATCCGACGATAGAGGATATTTATGTCGCCAATATAGAGACAGACAGAGGAACTAAGGAAAAAGTTAGATTTTACGATACAGCTGGACTGGAGGCTTTGCACAATAATACGAATAATCAACAATTGGCACGTCATTATCTTGGATTTGCCGATGGCTACGTTCTCGTTTACGATACTGCCAAGCCCGAATCTCTCGATCTTTTATTTCCTCTGAAAAAGGATATAGACAAGAACAAGGACAAGAAAGAAATAACTGTGATCGTAGTTGGTAATAGAACAAAAACCGAGTCGGAGCCTCAATGTCTTGAGAATACAGCAAGTCGTGCGGCAAATTGGTGCACCAGAGAAAAGCTCAAACACTTTGAGGTCGATGCAATGAACAGAACAACGCTTTACGAGGCGTTTGTTTATCTTACATCAAAATTAAATCCTGTGCAAAATAAAAGTACATTTCCTCAATTGAGCATGGGACGAAAAAATATTAAGGCTGAGGCTACTTGATGGTGTTGCTATTTCATCGACACGAATCGTTGAACCGTTGCAATAATTGCCGAAGGAAATGAACAGGATAAAAAAAAAACAGGATACTTGGCATTTTTAATAATGTGATTTTAAATATACATTATGATTTTTTTTTCTGCATTTAAATCTCGTCAGGATTTATTCAGTTAGTAGATAGATCTGACCCTTTGAAAAGGATTTTTTTTTAAATTCTGTAGAAAACCAAGAAAGATCTATTCTCATTTTGTTACATGACTTCTTTTTTTTGCGTGTAACGAATCAATGCATTTATAAGTCTCGTTTGAAAGTGTGAAGAAACATTTTCTAACAAGTACTGATGCATTTGAAGTGATTTTGCTATTTGTAGAGATTTTTTTTTTTTTTTTTTTCATGAACCAGAGCTCAAAGGGTCAAATGTAAAAAATCTTTTTTTTTTTTAAATAGCATTTAAAAAAAAGTATAAAATTTAACAATCTAGGGAATTAAGAAAAAAAAAATGTACTTAAAAATCATTCTGCCCTGTAGATGATTACCACAACGAAATCACCAGTACAAATTCGTATACATAGTATATTTTAAATGATAGTTTCAATTATTGCTTAAGTTCTCAACGCTTTAGTATAAGCAAAATGCGTAAAAAAATAAATAAATAGGCAAAAGAAATATTCGAAAATCTCCTTTCAACTGGCAAAAAAAAAAAAAAAAAAGCTCACAACAATTTCGTTACCTGAGATCGAATACATCTCGTTCCTGTTTCATTGTACTTAAAAGTGTTGGTTGAGTCGGAGATTCGAAAATAATATGTTATATTTGCACGTGGTGCGCATATAGTCACGAAAATATTGCGCAATTTGCTTTTTTGCGTTTCATTATTAAAACGAGAATGGGACCAGGAGGGAATTAATAAGAGAGAAAATTAAACGGGGCATTTGCAAAATTCATGGAATTGAGGTGTGATGGTCTTTTCTTTTTATTTACAAAAATATGAAATTATTTGTTCGTTAATAAAAATTCTTAATATTGTCATTCACATTGTTCGTTGAAAAAGAAAATGGTAATAAAAAAAATCATGATTTATTGCGAGGAAAAAAAATATTTTTTACCAAACAATGGCTTTTTTCAGTAGTTTTAATTTTATTAGTGTACCGAATGCAAAGTCCCACAATCTGCTACTGATGCCAAATCCTGAAGACATCCCATACGAAATATTAGAATTAATAATTAACAAAAAAAAAAAAACATAATTGCCTAAATGATTTTCTGATTAAAATATATATATATATACCTTGATCATGATGGGAAAAATGATGATGATTGTGATATCGTTTCATGATGTACATATATGACTCGGCTTTCGGTGTTCCATAGTGTAAATAGTAGTGAATTAAATCGTAACACAAATATCCTGCAATTTTGAGTAAAAACAAAAAATCAGTCGTTTTTTCAAAAGCAAAATCTTTGACAATTTTTAAAATCTTTTTTTTTAAATAATTCACACCTGTCATGGTGCCAGATGCAACGAAGTCTATCATTATTTCCGGTAATACTGCTTTGTATATGCTATAAAAAATCGGAGCGACTAGAATAGCCGCAGCAGGTGGAAATAGCAATCGCTGATTGTCGAAAGGTGCCTGCAAAAAAACAAAAAAAAAATCCCATGGTTTTGTTTTGCGATATGAAATTTGAAATATTTTATGATATTTAGAATTCAAGTTTTTATATATTTTTTTTAATATTGGAAAATTAATTAAACATTAATTGTCTATTTATTGCGTAAAATTCCTAGTTCCTGTATAATAATTAATTGATTTTCGATCGATGGAATTGAATTTTTCATCTACGAATTTGACCAATAAATTTTTCTTCTACAAGTGAAAATATTGTCTCACCTTATGATGTAAACCGTGAAGAAGAAAGTGAAGTGTGATAAGAATTTTTGAATCTGGAGGTGGTTTCATGTGAAAGAGTTTTCGATGTAGAACGTATTCTATCAATGTCCAGAGCAAAATACCCAGAGATAAAAAAAATATTATTGCAGGTAATGAATTTTCTGCAATTAAAAAAAAAAAAAAAGAAAAATTCATTTAGTTTAAACTTTTTAAAATTATTTTTTTTTCTTTTTGAGCTTTCTAATGTATTTCACATACGGACGGTTTTCGTACTGTTGGTGATAAATCCGAGATATAAAAAATATATGGATATCGGTATCCAAACCATAGGAACGAGATACCAAGGTGTGACTGTCAAATATTCCAAGAAATTCGATTGGAAAAGTCGTATTGGCCGATTTACTGGAAGATTTACCCATTCCCAATAACGATCAGTCAAATTGCCAACTTGGCCGAGCAAAGGAGCATTCCAGTCGATTAAATTCTATAAATAAAAATTAGAATTTTTTATCCGAAAGCCTCAACGGGAATTTCTTAAACGATTTATTATAAAATATTTAAGGAATTATAAAAAAAAATATTGATGATTAACGGTCCCGGCAAACATTTTCGTAGTTTCTTTATGTTTTACGTCGTTTGATAACGATTGTGCACATAAAATAATGGCATAAACTGCCGAAAT
Source organism: Dyspetes luteomarginatus (assembly GCA_963669185.1). Taxonomy (NCBI): domain Eukaryota; kingdom Metazoa; phylum Arthropoda; class Insecta; order Hymenoptera; family Ichneumonidae; genus Dyspetes; species Dyspetes luteomarginatus. Next base: position 4,342,607 of record OY769904.1, read on the forward strand.
ATCTTGAAATAATATTTCTCGATTGATCAAATTTTTATTAATTTTTTATTTCGATAGGATTGAAAAAAAAAAAAAATTGTTCAATTCTATGAAGCTTCAATATGTTTATCAGCAAATGATATCACGAAATCAGACTTAGATAACGGAGTTGTTTGATGTTCGAAAAATGTGCAAAGTTCAAGCTGATATGTTTCACGATTGCTTGATGGGAAAAGGGGAATCCCCTATTCGAGAATTGCCCAATTTTTTTTTTTCTATCATCAACGCGAATATATTCGTTATATCTAGCAATCAATTTTTTTTTGCCCACTGATCAATAAACGATCGATAATTATAATAGATGTGAGATAAAATATTTGAATATTTTCGAGAACCGAGATAAATCGTCTCAGTAGCAAAACAAGACGATATCAATAAAAAAAAAAAAGAAATGAACGAAAAAATAATAAATTTAAAAAAATGATGCAATAAAATATAAGAAAAAAAAATGAATTTAATTAATGAAAAAAAAAAAGTCCTGCTGAAATGTTTAGTAAACGAATAAATTAACCTCGATATCGTCGTACTCTCTCTCATTGTCAACGACGAATTCCTCAAACAAGTGAAATGCAGCATTCGAATGTGGCACGTCATTCAGCACTTTGTCTAATGGTAATCCTCTAAAAGCACCAAGAGTCTTTCGACCACCAGGATGTTTTTTGAGCAAATCGCTTATCTCATACGTTTTTCCTCGATATTTGACGAAAAATCTTTTTTTCTCCTTTGAATGATTTTTCGTGCTCTCGTCATGTATTCTCGCTTCTGCCGCGTCTCTCTTATCATCCTCACTCGTGACATGATCGAAAATTTTAGGAATATTCTGATCTGTCTCACGATTGACTCTGATATCGTCACGATTGGAGACCCGGTGATCGTTATGCCAGGATATCATCCTGTCAGCCGGTCGAGCTGTCTGACCCATTTTTGAAGTCATTGCAAATTGAATTATTATTATTATTTTTTCGGTTTTTTTTTTTTTTTCGTTTTTTTTTATTTCCGTTTTATCCTCGAGGCGTCGACAATTTTTCGATCATTCGACACACAAATTTGGCAGTTGAGGTCAATGACACCTGTCATGATCATTCCTCGAGAAAAGTTCTCTGGGACTCTTTAAACTTTTGCCTAAAATAAAATTTACAAAAAAAATAAATAAAATCGTCGATGAAATATTACAAGTAGATTTTTTCTTCGAGTTTGTCGAAATGAAAAATGAAAAAAAATAAATAAAAACAGAATTTGGTCCGCTGTGAGATTCAATTTCAAAATTTTGATACATGGTACAGATTTTTTTGTCGGATTTTCAAATGTAAATTTTCTGCCAATTGTCATGAAATCGTGAATTACACAACGATTTTTTTTTTTCCAAATCATTGCGAGGTTTTTTTTTCGAGAAAAAAAAACGAAACATCTTTATTCTGTAAAAATCTTAGTTTTTTCGCTCGATATGCATTTTGAAAGGCAAAAAAATGAAAAAATTGCCTATTTTCGGAATTTCAACCTCTCAAAGCCAGAATAAAAAATATTTATCCAGGGTAGACGCTTTTTTTTGGTACTTTTTTCGGTGATGCACGAATATCTCGATATCTCGACTTAATCGTGAGACTAAAAAATATTAACAATAACCAGTTTTATAATCTGCTTTGATTATTTTCCGTTAAAAAAAAAATATATATATATATATTTATGTCGTTTTATTTTTTAGGTATAGAAAAAATAAATAATTTACAACCTTCCACTTGGATTATTAATCGTTAAAGAGATAAAACGAGGGCAAGTTAGTTTTATACCGATGCGAGGAAATCTGATTAGATTTTGTGTCCCCGACAACCTTCGTCTCTTTATCATTCCCCTCTGATCCAGGATTCTCTGTTAATCCCACTATGGGTACAGCGATTAGTGCGTCACGATTAAAAAAAAAAAAATTACGTCAAACTACCGACGATACATAATATAATTTCACGGTTGTGACTACAATTAGACACTCGATAAACTCCCTAAAGTGCATTAGAATCACGATCATAGACGGAAAAAATTACAAGTACATATCAATTTTTTTTTTACGCAATTATTACAATTTATTATTATTAATTATGAAGAATGTCATTATTTTATGATTTTCTCACGTTCAATTTCTGTACCCACGAGTGAAAAATAAATGGAATCAGCCCACATTATTATTTAAAAATTATCGATGATTTTTTGTTAAAATTCTTTTTTTTTTTGCGTTTTAACTCCAACTTTTGAGCTTGTGGCACTCTAAAAGTTCACTGTATGCAATTTAATTATCAGTTGCAGTTAACAATAAATTACATATCGATCTATGTATATAAATTTTTATACCTTTAATATGTCAATCAAAAATGCATTAATTTTTTTAACATCCTTTAGAGGAAAAAAAAACTCTGATGTAATTCCTGTGGATGATGGACAAGGTTATCCTTGACGACCTGGTCGTATTTAAGTTTCATACACGAGCCCACAAGATTAGACATTAGATATTAATTATTCGATTACTGAAACTGGATCGACAAATCTTGCTTCGATACATTCAAAATAATGGGGTAAATAATGGACCCAAACCCAAACAATGAAGAAAATAATCGATTTCTAATAATATAAATGTTTATTTTGTTTTTTTAATGCTTCAAGGAGAAACATTTAATTTTTGCACCATCTGACAGAATTATGCAACTAATAAATTACGTTAAATAATCGATACGTGAAGAAAAATGACAGTTGACAAATTTTGTTGTCACTGCTAGAAGCAAAAAAATATTATAAAATCAAATGAAGTTGATTGATTGATAAAATCATAATCACTCGAATTACAAAAACATAAAAGTGAGAATATTTTGCAATTTTTTTTAGGCCTATCTTTCGATCTTCCATTTCGTGCTCAGCTTTCATGCTGACCCCAAAACCATAAAAATCTCATTTTGACCTTATCTATGCACAATTGAATAATTTATCAGCCAAATGCATGACTATGGAAAATATATACGTCTGCATACACTCGATCAAAAAAAAAAAAACTCAATATTTCATGTATATACATATATGTATATATATTTCTTCTTACATTGTTCCACGTCATACAGAGGCTAAAAATTTGTCATTCATAAAATTAATTTTAACTTTAGCACTGACCCACTTTTTTATTGCTTCTGCTGTCATTTTTTTTTTCTCATTATGCTTACCGGCTTAACGCTATTATGATTGCTCCGTAAAGTAGTTTACAACGACGTGGAAATTGTTGTACTCAAAATGTCCTCGTTGGTGTATTGACTTTAACACTTTTGTGAGCAAAATGGATTAAAAAAATAGAAACGATACTTAATTATTGACATTAGAAATGTTGAAAAAGCGAATATTTTTTATCACGAGAGTCTCATTCTATCACTCTTTTATATACTTTGCCCCATCTCTTTGTTCCTTGTTTCAATTTTTCATATTGGCGTTTGCTAAATACATTCAATTTAATTTAATGTCTTTTTATACATCGATAAAAGATAAATAGCCTCATTTTTGTTAAATTGCTTTTTCGTAACAATAATAATGCAAAAAATAATCGAGCTTATGAACAAAAATAATAATAACAATTATATTAAATTGAAAGTGAGTTTTTGAATTTGAAAAAAAAGATGAGCGATTCTTCCGAAATTTGAAATGGAGCCCATTTGTTTATTTGAAAATAATCCACGTTCGAACTCTCAAAAGAGTTATCAGTAAAAAAATAAATAATGTACAAAAAGTTTTACATTTAAAAATCGATTTACCTCTTGAACTTTTTTTTTCCACGATATTATCAAGATCCTCGTCACTCTATAATAATTAATTAACGTACACTCGTTGCACGTATCTCTCACCCTGGATACATGTAACAGAAGTTAATTAACATTTCATTTTACTTTTTCATTTTAATAAAGGGACTTTTAAAAATACTAAAAATAAATGTTTTAATGACCAAAAAAATGTAAACAATAGTTTTATCGTAATATTTAATCGCCATTGAAAAATAGAATTGAGAAATATAAATTTCATATCACACAAAATACAAATATTGATCACATATATTGTAATTTGGTAATTTCCGATATACAAATAAATGTTTATAAACTTACGTGAACGTGACGATAATAATGATCAACCATCGACGATGATCCAAACGTGACTACAGTTCGACAATCTTCCACACCTAAGTCTATACTCGTTATCGCTCTTTTGCGATGTCCTCAAACGCAGAGATATCGCGACAATTTTACTTTATGCGATTAAAAAAAACAAGAACGAATCACTCCCACACAGATATATATATAACTAAGTATCGCGCAACAAAAATATAGCAGCAAAAAATATATATATATATTTGTTGCGCGATCCTTATTTTCCGATAAAATAATCCACCAACAAAAAGTCATAGATTAGATGAAAAATTGAAAAAAAGAAGGGTTGCTCATTTGATTCGAAGATTATTGGGCCGTAGGAAGCTTTTTTCCACGTCTTTTTTCTTCTTACCTTGTGCCTCCAGTAGGTCGTGAAAAATGTCAACGAGAGTTTTTTTTGCAAAATTTGCAGATGACTCAAATTTACTACAAAGTTTGAGTTATGCATACATGTAGACAACCTATTATTATTATTATTATAGGTATTATTGATAGGGAAGGATAATCAGTAAAAAAACAAATAAAGCTACTCGGCAATAAATAAGCTTTTATTGAAATATCTCGTATTCTTGTATACAATATGCTCTATATACATATATATATATACATATATATATATATGTATATATATCTATACCGATCTATTTTTTAATACGCTAAGAGAATTATCACAACAATAATGCTCAATTTTCTGACTAACATTGTTCAGAAAGTTCAGCATTCCCATCGTAATAAAATACTATCGGGCATTTACGTCATTTTTTTATTTTTTTATTCATCAATTCGCTCCGATTTCGGTTACCTCGGTATATATTTAATTTTTTACGAAAAACACGGCAATTCGGGCTATTGTACTCTCATAATATTGTTAAACTAACGAATCGAACAACGTTTTTTTTTTTTTTTTTTTTTCGTTGACCGTCAGTTATCGAAATTGCCGAAAGTTTTATTGTACTATACGAACGATTATGTACTTGACCCTTCGCTCCAGCATTCTTTTTTTTTCCACGTCGGACACAAATCTCTTCCATCGCATTGAAATAAATAAAAAAATTTAATTGTTTTGCAATAAAAAAAAAATCAAATGGGTTTTTGTTATTCGATAAAAATAATTATTGTCAATCCTGTTGGATCTTTTATAAAACATTTTGGGCTATTCGAATATATTGTAAAATTGAGATTATACTGAGATATGCTCGGATGAAAAAAAAAACAGAAAAATTATATTTGGTTTGCTGCTAGGAACGAAGGGTTTTCGTTGATAATCGATTCAATTATATCAAATATATCTGCGAATCTAGAACGAATAATTTTCTTCATATATTTATTATTATTTGCTCGAGTGTGCTAGCGACTATTCAACGATCCGTCGACGGTACAAAATGGAGAAACGAAAAAATTGATGATTTTTAACAAAAAGCTCGTGAAGATTCCCAATGCGTTACATTAGGATTTCGAGACGTCAAAAATACATGAAATGTTTTCAAATTTATGCCCACCAAAGGAAGATGATCCTAATATGAAAAACAACAAAAAAAAAATTAAAAATGAAATTGTAAAATTACAATGAAATCCTCGGGAAATATTTATTTTTATTAATCTTTCCGTTTTTATGATAAAAAATCGTTATTATTATGACCAAATATTTTTTGAAAATCCACGAAAAAAAGGCCTGGAATGATTTTTTTTTTTTTCGGCCGACAAAGTTTTCATTCGATGATCGATGTATTTTTTCGATTTATTACCGATTTGTCGATTCTTCGAAGCAAACCTCGTAATCGTTGTAGACTCATTGTCCCTGGAAGCGAGATAGGAACGTAGAAACGTAAAACTCATCGTCACACTATCCGTAAATTCTCGTCTGTGTAGGTGCATGTATGTGTGTGTTTGTATCCATTGACATGTTTCACTCCTGGTAAATATTAAATTTCATAGCTTTCATAGCTTTCCCAGGAGGGAGAAAATCGCATACTCTACAATATATACGTATACATATGTATATATATATATATACATATATGTATTCGCACATATGTATGTATTCTTCCATTTATATGGGGTAAGTCCAGGATAATGTGGACTTGTATGTATGTGTTGGGAGGCAATCGCATACACTACAATATATATATATATATATTTATACATATATATACATATATGTATTCGTATGCGTGTATGTATTCTTCCATTTATATGGGGTAAGTCCAGGATGTTTCGGTTTTATTGGGACACTTTTTTTTAATCAGCTGATTTTTTTTACTCTGTTACCTTCCTATTTGATGCAGAGAATAATAATAATTATTTGTATTTAAAAATCTTGAACGAAATAAAAAGAAACTTTTCAGGAGAAACAGAGACCCCAGAATGTGGGGGCTAATCATGACTATAATTATTGCCATCGAAATGAAATATTTTTTTTTTGCTTTATACTCAAAAGTTTTGATTATTTTTCAAATTGAATTTTAGTAAACTAAACATGTGAGAAAATTCAATTTTCTTGAAAAATAGAAGAAAAAAAAATAATGAATAAACGTCACCTGGAATTACCCTATAAATACATGTGGGATTGTGACAGTGTTATGAACATTCGAGTTTCATCCAACTACACGTGGGCGATGTGATGAATGATGGTACAACAACAAAAAAACATAATAATAACATAAAAATTTAATTAATGTCGAAATAAGATTTAATAATTCATGCAAAATATTTGGGGATGATGATATGATGGATAATAAATAATTTGATACGCGCGTTTGGCCAATAATTTGCCTAATTAATATTTACAAATTTGTCTCTCGCTCTTCCTCCCGACAATAATCCTTAATTAACGTAACAACGTGGCAAATATCGCTCGAATTCGTTCTCGTATCGTTTTTTTTTTTTTTTTTTTTTTTTTTTTTTTTTACAATACTTAAATAGGAAAACATCTCCTTCATTGCTGCTTCAATCATAACGAGGCTTCTCGTGACGCATCGTTAAGCCACCGTGAATAATTAACTATTTTTTTTTCGCTCACCCTCTTTCTCTCTCTTTCTTCCTCTCTATCGCTCGTTTTCTCGCTCACTGATTAATATACACAATAATCCGTCGAACTTATACCGATACTTATTCTCATATATTATGTACATTAGGTACAGCTAATTTAGGATGACCAACTTGGAACAAATGAAACGGATGTTTTTTTTTTTTTTTTGTTTTTTGCAATGCAATATAAAATATTATAAGGTCAATAGCAATTGTACAGGTACGTAAATATATATATATAGTTTTATAGTGTGTGTGTGTGTGTGTATGTGTGACAATGAAAATAAAACATTTTTATGAATGTAATGGAAGGTAAAAATGTAAGATATATTAATCTATGTAATTGCTCGGCATGTTGTCAGAGATAATGTTATCAATCTGAACATATATATATATATATATAGTGTGTAACTTTAGTGAATCATCGGATAACGTTACCAAGCGATCAAGTGCAAAGTAAAATTGGAAGAGCTTAACAAAAAATTTCCCCTCTCTCATTTTTCTCCACCACTTTAATATTACGTTGTTTCTCGTATGCTTAAAATAATAATAATAATAATAACCATTTTTCCTCCTTAATCTCAGATTTGATCGATCTTTGTACTCTCGGGTATGGGTGCGATATATGTATATATTCGTCACGCTTGTGAAAAATGGAGATGAGTAAAATGATTAGAAAAAAAACAATCGTTCTGAAAACATAAAATAATTAACGAAATTGAAAATAATCTCAATAACTTGCTCCGTTAATTCGATCCTCGTTGGTCACCCTGACGCAAGGAATTCAGTATTTCAGTATTGTTTTCGACTATTTTTTTTTTTTTTTTTTTTCAATTTTTAAAATTAGGGTGGACCAGCCAAACAACAATCGTAGCTTGATAACCCAGTGAGTCTTGTAAGATTTTTTACATCGCGAATAATAATAATAATAATGTTTTACATATTCTTTTTTGTTCATCTGTCTTTTTGGGAATTATGAAATTTGTACCGCCGGATTTTTCCGACCAAAAAACTATTCCTTATTTTTTGTTTGTTTAATCGCTTTTAGGGGCCTAAAGAATAATACGTTAAGACGTTTGTTGCAATCGGTGAATTCATTCTACAGTCACTGATCTAATAACTCGGGCGTTATTTGTTAAAAAAAAAAAATTTAATTCCATCAACGAGAGATAAAAAAAAAACAATTTATTATTGACACTCGATGCACTAATACTATAATTATATTGCCCATTTTTTATCTACATATATGCATTTACACATGCATATATTTATATATTATACTAAATTCTCCAAATGCCACTTTCGTACGAATGGCAGTTTAATTCCTTGAATTCGTGTGTGTGTGTGTGTGTGTGTTTTTCTCATTTCTACGTCTTGTGAAATTAAACTCATTTTTTTTTAAATCTCATTTCTCGATATTTCGATTCGATTAAAAATCTTTTTTTTTTTCTCAGATCTATACAACGTTCGGCAAGAAAGAAAAAAAAAGTGTAAACTAGATAAAAGATCAATTTTTTATCTGTTTCTCACATCGATCGTTATTATTAACGATTGACGTGAGGGGGATGGGCCGAGGGAGGGTGATAAGGAGCTATATATATATATATATATATATTGCGGATTTGTTAACACTCGGAACGTCGAGTTTTCTTTAACTCTCAGAATTCCATCACCTCCATTTTGAAGCCTTTACCCTTATGTTGATTCGATGCAATTTTCTTGAGATTTTGTGGTGCACAATTGTTGTCGTCATCGCTATTGGCATCCTCGTCTTCCTCCGAAAAATCTTCCAATCTACCATGATACTCGTCCAGCTGAAATATTTATGAGAAAATAATTTTGATCAAATTGAAAAAAAAAAAAATAACAATAATTTCATTTCTTACAGTATGAAATATTTTCGTGATAATTTTTGTGTTCTATGAGAGTTGGCCGAGCCGTCTCACAGTGGATGGGATATACGATTTAAAAATCTACATAAAAAGCATTCTCAAAGCCCAACGACATGATTGTGATGCCTGTAGGTTATTTTTTTCTTTTTTTTTTTGATTATTTTTTAATAAATAAGACAACAAAAACAATTCCACACTAATTTTCAAATTGGGAAAAATCGATATGATTATTATTATCGATGAAAATCTCAGAAAGATACGAGAAAGGTGAAAAAATGAAAAAAGAATTATAAGTAGTGCAGCCCTGCGTTGAGTCGACCTGGAATGCTCTTTTTTTCATCGTTTTATACATTTTTTTAATTTAGCTTTTTTTTTTTTGTTTTAATTTATATCTCGTATAAGCATTTTACAACGACTCGTGAGACGAGTTAATAATTTTAATTAATCCTCCAACATGCTTCCCGAAAATGTTTATTTTAAACAGAAACAAAAATGATAAATATTCAGATTTTCGTATAGGCTTTTTTTTTTCTCTTTATATTTAATCCTAAATAAAAATGACGTATTATTTTCTTCATGCACCCCACAGCATATATTTTCAATCCCCTAACACAGCCTACATAGCATTATAATCAGGAAGCATCTGTATAGAACAAGAAAAGTATTTGTCAAAGACAAACAATATTTATTTGCAATCGTGAAATTTTCTTTCGATTAAATTGAAAAAGAAAATATTGCTTCTCATATATATATATATACCTCACGAATCATCAATAAATTGGCTCAGCAATAAATTGGCAAACAGCTAATAATTTAACTAAAGTTTGCATTCCTATGATAAATTACTACGATCGACTCACATGTTAAGTAGCTACGTAGGAGAATCTTATCGACGTTACCACAGACATGGGATGCTTACCTACAACTGCAGATCGTACATTCAATGTGAACATCCCAGATAAGCTCAATTGGCTCACTTCGGAATAATTGAAAAATAAAAAAAAAATTTAAAAATTCTTGTCAAAACTCATTTATGTCTGTTGGTAATTTTTTCTATTTTTTCCTCGTGTTAGTTTTCATTTTTTTTTTGTTTCCCAATATTTTCGATAGTCTGCCAATAACACGTGAAAATGTTTTTTTTTTTTTTTTTTTTTTCGTTTCCACAATGCAGAAATGACGGGGGAGCCAAGGCGGATGCAACGTTTTGCCACACAATACGTAATACACAAAAATATTATCGTAAAATTATTACGTACAAAAAAACACACACACGCACACACTCAATACGAATAAAGAGAAGAGGAACGCGATATATAAATTAATTTATGGGATAAAAATCATCAATTTGACACACTTGAATGACGCATTGGCATCGATGTTGATAAAAAAAAAATTGATTAATTTTTCTTTAAAGTCATCGCCACGTGTCTCGATAAATTGGATCATTAATGAAGAAAAAAAAAAAAAAAAAAAAAATTCTATACACTTAAGTAGGCCAACAAAGTAACAGAAAACTAGCAAATCAACTTTCCCACAATACTTTTTAATACCAAGCCTCTAATCAAATGCTTCTCGAGCTCGAGATAATGGAGTTTTGATTTTTATCTTCAACGAATCGAGCAAAGGGTACAATTATCGATACATCCACTTATCAGTTAAGGGATTAAAAAATCAATAATACTGATGAAAAAAATTGCTCATCACTGTTTTTTTTTTAAACAATTATTTAATCACATTTACTATAAAAAATACCAATTTATACGTGCAATTTATTGAAAGGAAATTTATGTTAGATAACGATTTAATTTTTTTTTCCTATCGAATCGAAAAATTTCATAATATTTTTTATTACTATCAGTTGAAAAAGTATGAAATAAAAAAACTTGTATATTCAAAAATTTTCCATAATTGTACCTTTTACCATATTTAATTTATTCAAATACTTTATTATTCAATTCAAGTATAAATTTTACTCACATCGACATCACCCATCATTTCCTTGGTTGAGACAGTTGTGTCGATTCGTCGAATGCTACCCTGATGTATGTCAACGTCGAGTTTAACGCATTGGAATCTTCGCAATAGGAAGACTATCGGTATTGGTGCAACACCGGCGACAATAATACAAATACCAATTCCAAGCACCCAATCAGGATAGACCTTTTGCACAGTCATACCCTAGAAATTTAACAATAATTAATTTTATATAAATATATATATATTTTTTTATATTTTTTAAAATTACAATTTTTTTAATAGCAAACAATTTTTTGGTTTTTTATTTATTTATTTAATTACCAAAGAAGCACTCCAGGCAGAATATTCTGGTTTTTTCATGAGCATGGAAACCATACTTGAAACAAGAATGCAAACCATGATGAGGGGTGCGAGGAATCGCCAAGTTATCTGCCAGTACCATCCTGGCCGATATCCCGTCATATCTTGAATATCCTTCGAGAACCTGAAAAAAAAAAAAAAACAATTTTTTAAAAATAAAATCTCTTTTTTCCTTTATGACGTTTCAAAAATTCTATTATTTTTGTCCAGCGCAAAAATCTGTTGAATAATTATTTTATCGAAGGAAAATCCTTGTTATTGATTTAATTAAATATGTGAAAAATATTTTTTTCTCATTTATTCTCAAAGGGAAATTTTTTATCGAGAATATTACTAACTTCTCGTGACCGTATATGAAAATAACTGATAACATTTCCATGAGGGCGACCACCACGAGGCCTATTGTACTGGCAAAACTGTCAAATAGTTTCAGCCAGTATTCGCCAGCACCTGTGCAGAATATGAGACCGACGACGAAACAAACGACGCACACGACACCTGTCCAATAAATAAATATATTAATAATAATAATAATAATGATTTTTACATTTGATTAAATTTTTTTTTGTAATTGGAAAATTATGCCAATAATAAATGAATTTTATCAAATATAATAAAAATAATAAAAATTGATAAACAGAGGGTAGAATAAAAAAATTCAATACAGACCTGTGATGTATTGTTTTTTCACCCTCTTAAAGAGATCTATGTCGAATATCACACACAACATTCCCTCGAGAATACCGATCTGCGAACCGATCCCGAGTGCAAGTAACATAAGGAAGAATATGCAGGACCAAAATGGAGCACCGGGCAATTCTACAATTGCTTGAGTAAAGACTATGAAAGCTAGGCCTGTTCCTTCAGCAGCCTAAAAATAAATAAAATAAATAAACATAATCTCCTGGCAGCTTGAATTTTTTTTTTTACCAAAATATAAATTCGTTTCATTGAAATTTCTCAATGATTCTTTTATCTGCCAAAAATTATGGAAAAATTCGTATCGATATTATAATTTTTTTCGCTCATTTGAAACATGTAAATTTCATTCTCTCTATTTTTCAAGTTTGAATTGAAAAAATTCAAAAAACTATAAAATCATTAAAATTTTACATTTGTTTTATCGAATTTACAAGAAAAAAAAAACAAACAAACAAACTTACATTTTCCAACTGACTACTGACGCTACAAGCGTCAAGGGTGAAATTGTAACCCGAAGAATTGTATGTTTCTGCAGCCAATTGATATTGTTCGACGGTGGCGTTGACACTCAAAAATCCACCATCGATGAGCAATTCTCGATTGCTGAAAAACAAAATAACAAATCAATTTTTATGAATATTAACCGAGAATATTTCCTCACCAATGAGACCGAGTCACGATGAGGAATAAAAATATGACGATGATATTTTGACAATAGGATCAACGTCTTTAGTGGACGAATCGTGACATGAATAATGCAATTTGTGATTTCTTTTCGTGCGACCCTCGTCCTGGAACCCTATTGTACCTCGTTCTAGTTTCTCATATAAATAAATTCGACATTGATCAAACAGGATAATCCGAGGTCACGAGTAAAAAGGAGCAACTGAGGTCATACACACACACACACACATATATATATATATATATATGTGTGTGTGTGTGTGTGGAAAAATGGGAAAATTATTGTTGGTATTTACAGTGGCACGAAAAATCAATTTTTATCTTACACACACACACACATTGATTTTTGAAAAATTGATTTTTCGTGCCACTGTAAATACCAACAACAATTTTCCCATTTTTTTTTCTTCATTGGAGATCAAACAAAAAAAATTAGGTGACGACTAAAAATTGTTAAATGTTTTCTGGGGTCTGTCAGACCCCGCAAAAAGGATCAATGGAATCAGAATTATGTTTGAGTGAAATTTTTATGATTTGATTATAAAAAATGTTCGTTAATGACATATATATATATATCTCACCTGGCAAGGCATTTGTCGACGTTGCTCATCGCCTTGAATCCGAGTATCGCGAAAACAACGGCACTGGCATAAAGAGCGGTAAATACGTTGCAAAAACTGACAAGAATAACATCACGAACGCAATTATTATCGGGCGTGTTGTAACTCCCGAATGCTATCAATGAACCGAATGCCAAGCCGAAACTGTAAAATACTTGAGTCGCAGCATCCAGCCAAACTCTCGGCTCCAGCAGCTTTTCGACCTTTTGAAAAGATTTTTTTGATTTTTTTATCACAATCATGACCAACATTACGAATGAAAAAAAACAATAAAAAGAACGTACATAAAAATGCTGGGGTGTAAATAACGAATTAATAAAAATGAATTGAATAGCAATGCAAATTTTTTATGTAAACAGTGAAAAGTTATTTTTTTTTAAATTGGCAAATTAAAAAAATTAAATATTAATAAAAAATTATCGTTTTTTTTTTTCAAATTTGACAAATTTTTATATAAATATATCAAATATTTATAAAGCCTTTTATAAAACTGTAAACGTGATGAATTTTCCATACTGACCTTCGGCGTGTACATGTGAGCGAGACCAGCCGATGCACCCCTTAACGTAATACCTCTTATAAAGAAGATGGTGAGCACCACATAAGGGAAAAGGGACGTGAAGTAAACGACCTGTAAATCGATATGTACACATATTGTATAACAACGTTTATAAAATTTGGCAGGTTAAAGTAATCTTATAGATATATGTATATATATATATATATATAAATATATATATATATATTGGGGGATAAAGTGCTTGAAGAAGAGCTTTGCATTCGTGTCAAGGGGTTGTCGTTAAATAATAAAATGATCGATCGTCAAGAGTATAAAGAAGAAGAGAGAGAGAGAGAGAGAGAGATTGATTGATTGATTGATTGATTATTTTATTTAGGCCTAGGTTGCACCTTGAGACTAAGATAAATAGAGAGAAAGAGAGAGAGAGAGAAAATTTCTCACCTTTCCTGACGATTGTATCCCCTTCATAACGATGAAGAAAACGATGATCCAACTTAGCAGCAAACACAGAACAATCCACCATTTGAGTTCATGACTATCTTCGATCGATGGTGCCGCGTCCAGTGTTGTACGATACCAAAAATAAGCTGTTTCGGAACTCTTTGCACACTCGTCGACCGGTTTACCATGCAATTGTGGACACGTTGCCCACGGCAGTGGATCCTAAAAAAATTATTTGCGGATTAACTAAAATCCCAGAGGATAAAAAAATGAAAAAAAATATTCGAAAAATTAAAAAAAAATCAGAAAAACAAAAATGGACTCGATCGTTTTGTCATCGATGGTCCCGTGCGTCTTGCGCAGCAAATCCAAACACACCAGCTATATATATCTATATATATATATGTATATGTGATAAAAATAGTTCTCGTATGAAATAAAAAAAAAATAGATTTTTCGATACATTTTTTTTTCTATTAAATGAGAGATCAATTTTGCTAAAGTTTTTCTCTAAAGTTTGACAAAGTTTTAGTGTCAAGTTTCATTATTTAACATGGCAGATCTGAAGAAAAAAAAAATCGCTACAGATGAATAGAGATAAAAATAATTTGTAGATCGATCAATTTGAAACTGGTGTGACCATTATTGACGAAAAATTCAATGTTTTCCTTCATTTTTCATACTGAAGATAAAAATACTGTCACTCGAGTCATAAGTAATCCAAGAACTGTGTCTTGTTGCAATAATATGGATAAGAAAGAGCTGCAAAAATTGTCGATGTCAATGAGTACTCAGTGTGATTTGAAAATATTCAGTCGCGTTTAATCGAATTTACGATAAAACGTTTATTTCTTTTCGTTCTAAACGATCCAGATGAGTCTCGAGACTGCTTATCTTTTCATGAAAAAAATTAGAAGAAATAGCTAAAAATTGTTTATCGTCTCAATTTTTATTTAACGGAATTGTATTGATTTTTTCGTGCTAAATCATGTTGTCTGTTTCGTAATCAAAGCGTGCAGATGAATTTTGTGCATGTCCAGATGCTCCATGAATAGGCGATGTAAATTTGCAAAAATGACACTCTAAACGATTTTTTATATTTCGTGAAAAAAAAAAAACAAAAATCCAAGCCAATAAAGTGCAAAATCATTCAGTTTCATTCGCCTCATCACAAGATTTTATTTCTTTTATCGTACTTACTCCAAATTTAATCGTGACGGCCTATCGTGTACAAATTGAGAAGAAAAAAATTAAATCAGTAAGTATAAAGATTTCGAGAATTTTTGTTTTCTCATTTGAGGCTTTTTAAACCCTTTTTTTGTAGAGAAAAAAAAAAAGAGAAAAAAAGATTTCAATGTATCAAGAATTTTATTACAATTGAATTTTTTTTTGCCTTTTGAATAATTGATAAACTCACCTGAAGCGAGTTGAATAGGTAAAAGAAGCACCATGTGATGATAACGTTATAATACAAGGCGACGAAAAACGTTACAATGCAGGAAGCAATTCCTATTCCACCGAGCCATGGATGAATCGTGTTCCAGACCCCAAGGGCACCTTGTCTCATTCGTTGACCCATGCCCAGTTCAATCAGAAATAGTGGAATTCCCTCCAGCACGAGCATTATGAAGAAAGGAATTAGAAAAGCACCTGAAATTTAGGCAATGACGCAGTTCTGTGTATAAAAATAAAAAGTGAGTTTGCATTTTGGGTTGAACAAGGTCGATCTATAAATACATATTAATGTGGTGGAGTTAGCAGTGTATATAGTTGAGCATTCAATCACGACTTGGCCCATTACTGCAAAGCCCATTAAATGAGCCACCAATCGTAACCCCGTTTTTTCCTTCCCCAGCTCTCCAGCTGGTGGATGAAATCGAAGAATAAATTTCTCCATAGCATATCAAATCTGTTTTAATTATTTTTTTTCCGTCTATCCTCGATTAAAAAAATAAAATTATTTATCAATCACCTCGTTGTTGGAATTGCAGCAATTATTTAAAAAAAAATCGTCTATTTTCATTTATCATCAAATTGGCATATTCAACAAATTAGAAATGATTAAATATAAATAATTATAATTAATCGGGATATCAAATCATTTTATTTATTTAAATTCTTGAGCTTTTTTCTTCTTCTATCCAACAAGTATATATGTACGAAGAATTTTAATAGTGGGTTAACCAAAGGCAACAAATTTTATTATTATCATTGATTGTGAAAAATGTGGGTCAGAATAAAATTTGATTAATAATCGAGATTGGATAAATACATATTATAAAAGTTTTAAAACATCGTTTATCGTAAAATCCTTCTCATCGACATGATTCGCGAGCTCTCATTGTAATTCAAGAAGGCTACCTGAAACTCCGCACGATTCGTATAACAGTCGAAGCTCAAAGGGGCTGCGAGTATCACAAAGAGTTGCTCAGCGGTTTCTTCCCTCGGTCTTAACGGCCATTCTCTTCGATATTTTTTATAAAACTCACCGACTCATAACTGGATCAAATGAGTAGGAAAAAATTTCAAACTAACATTAAGAGATTTTTCTTCATTTGTTTATTGAGATTTTTTTTTTTCCTTTTTAAATTAAATTTAAATGTTTCGTCTTCAAATCCACCAGATAAAATATTTTTAAATGACAAAATTTACCATAAAATCGAGTAGAATTTCATCAACTCTAACTCGATTGAGTAAGGAGGTAAAAAAAAAAATTACTGTTGTGAATTATTGCTTCGTTACTCGATACACAATACGTGCCGGTATGGCAAACTTTTGATTTCGTAGCCGGTTAAAACCGGACAGAATTGCTCATTTCTATATATCCGACACAAACCAACGCAATTGTTTTTATCTTATCGTGTGTGCATTTTAACAAACTTGTAGCTTGTAAGTTGTAAGATTGTATGGACAGAAAGTGTACATACAATTAAAAATGAACAGCGTCGAAATTAAAAAAAAAAAACGTACACTAATTAATTGATGTAGAGAAGAATTTTCTAATCAAAAATGTAAATATGAATAATTATTGAAAAAAATATTAATATTCATTACAAATAATAATTCATTATTAATTATAATATTTAACAAATTTATAACATTACAAATTATTTGATTTCTTCCATGCTTCTTTGTTAATTTAAACAAATCAACGAATGAGACAATTTTTTTAAATCGATTCATTTATTTTTTCCGTTAATAATTGTCCATGCTCGATAAAATTTATTCAAATGACTTCGAGCGCGGTTGAAATGCGAAAATAGTCATCCCCAAAAAAAAATCCGGCTGTAATACTCTCGTCTGCATATGTTAGTTTCTATTTCGGTATACGACAAATCTGTATATGAACATGTGAAATATACGAGCCACCCACGCATTTCCAGCAGGTACACATATATGCGATATTTTATATATACATATATATATATGTGTGTGTTGGAGAATCGAGAGAGTCTCCCTGTAATACACGAACACGAACAGGCGAACAAAATTTAAGTATAGCGTGGAGAACGCCTATTCAACGACCAACTAACCCAGAAGCCTTCCGTCTGATCCGATAATGACCAGTCTATGAGCAAACTCAGGGTCGAAGGTCAACCTGCGCCCTTTTGCAACGACACACATGTGTATACGTAAAAAAAAAAAATTATATTCGGGCATGAATGTTATCGGCCATCATTGATTATTCAAAACAAAAAAAAAAGGTTTTTTTTTATCCAAAGCGAAATAAAAGGCAAAATAAAATGTAAATTTCGAATATTTGTCAGGGTGAAAACTTTTTTTTTATACCATATAATAAAATTTTTATGACTCAATAAATTTATTATTATTCAATATTGGTTCTCTTTCACCATTAAAATTAGTTTTGTCATTATCGAACTGGACGAGAAGGAATAAATTCAAATGTAAAATGAAGAATTACAAAATTGGTTAAAGTTTGATTTTTTTTTATCTATTATTTAATGAAAAAAACAACAAAAAAAATGAAGATGTGCTTATTTTTTATAAGCAATCAAAGTTTCATGTGAATGAATATGGGTCATTAATCTTTGAGGATATTTTTTTGAAAAATAATTTTCAACAAAAACATTCAACAACCCCTAACAAGAATATTTTCTATTAAATTAAGAAAAAAAAAACAAAAAATTCCCTCATCAATCTGGATAAGATGAATAAAGTGGACTTTGTGGGCGATTGAGAAGATAACTTGGTGGGAAAAGTCTCCGACCTCCTCTACACACGATGAGAACCCTTAATGATGAATTCCCCCGTCTACGCGTTTGCTTTTGGCTGCTCTTGAGGAGGAAAAACGGGAGAAAAAAAAAGGAAAAAGAGGGACGAACATGAGAAGAAGAAAAAAAACCGTCAACGACATTTTTAACGGCCTTTTTGAATGACGAAAGTACGATGAAGAGCGTTACTCCCTCTTTCTCTCTCGTCGCCCTTCACGTTCCCTCATTTTGGCCCATTCATATATTTCCTCGGTTTTTTCAGACTTGCGTGTGCGCGAAAGCGAGATGGAAGCTAAAACTAACCCTTGAGAACATCTCAATACGCCGGCTGCTGGCAAAAACGCGTTTTTATTTTTTATTTTTTCAAACTGAATATATATATATATATATATATATACATTACTTCCCTTTACTAATGTCTTTCGATCTAGCTCCTGTCTTCCACTTTCATTCAGACTAAATCCATTCCGAAAATATAAAAAAAAATGTCTATAATAAAACTAATTTTGTTTTTTCAATTAGTCCTATATATTTTTTTCAATCTATTAGAAGAGTAAAATTTTCGGCATCGATTAATCATTAAATGAGAGATTTTATCATATTATTTAAAAGACAATTAAAGTTTTTCATTTTTAAATGAGCCAAAAAGGACATAAGATTTTCAGTGTTTCATAAATTTATCATCTAATAATTTTTTTTAATTGTGCAAAATATATAATTTAGCACGAATGGCAAATCGTACAAGATCATTAATACATCATTAATCATTAAAGACATCATTAATAATCTTGACGGAGAAAAAGTAAAAAAATATTTTTGAACTTTGACACTGATTTGGCTGAAGAGTAAAGGGAAACTCGTTAATATTTTTACCTAACATCCCTTATCACGATTTATTGATAAAGTGACATTTTTCGTAAACATTACACGAAATATAATTAATTATTTACTTTCTCAATGGTAATTACGTGCCAGGGCGATCAGAATCCCTTTCGTTTGGTTTATTTAACTGATTGTAGGTCGATACTTGTATGCAACAAATATATAGATGTATATATCAAAGTATTTTTATAAGGGTGTATCAATATATATATATATATATATATATATTGATACACCCTTATGAAAATACGTACCCATGTATACATATATGTATCAAAATCTCTTGGTCCTTTTTGCACTTTTCTCCAGCCATAATTTTTCTTTGTATCTCTTCCTCTTCTTCTATCCAATCTTTTTTTCGTCCGATGTTTTATTAGTAGACATCTATATGTATATACGACAAGGGTACTTTTCTCGCTCTCCCTTCCACTTTGCTCCAAGCAGCCAGAGTGTCTCGTATTGATCGAGCTCGCAATGCAACCCCGTCGTTCTCCGTCTCTCGCTCTGGTGCTCTCGTTTCTTCACTCTGTTTCGCAATGCTCTCCTTGTATTATATATATATATATATATATATATATATATATATATAATACAAGGAGAGAATTGCGAGACATATATATATATATGTACATCCCTTGTAAAATTCACTAAGGGTGGACGAGAATGTAAGAAGGGAGGGCTGGCACTTTTTGAGAGGTCATGACAGGAGATCCAACAACCGCAGCCTCCCTCTGTTTCCTCACCATTACGTTTATGACAATTGTCGAGTATTACACAATCACAGTTACGTAATTGAAATTGCTTACACTCGAATTATAATATTTTACCACTTAAAAACTCATTTTAAGAATTTGTGGTCGAAATATTTTAATTGAGGATGAAATTGTTAGTCGATTTATAGTCCCAAAGAAAATAAAAGAAGTCATTTCTTTTTTTTTACATTTGGGTCAATAATCAGTTTGCCTATTAAAACGATTAAACTTTGAATGGAAATCTCGATGGTTTTCGATCCTATTGAGACTTTACTATTTGTTTAATTTTCCCTCTCTCTCTCTCTCATTCCATTACAAGTTCTCGTAATCGACAAAGTAAAATAAATCTCATAGAAATCTCGTTTCAAATGGTTTCTCCAAATGGCATGGGGATGAAAATTCATCCCTCTGATTTTTTCACCCCTCGTGTTCGATAGTTGAGAATAAAAAATTGAGAAAACGAGCTATGTTAATCGAGAGTGTCTTTAAGGATTTCTTCAAATTGATAGAAAATTAGAATGATGAAAAAAAAAGCACATAACGAATTTAAGTCACGTGCTATGAGCAATCTATGTAGGGGCTTTTTATAAAGATCGATCGGTACGTTGTCCTCCTATCTCGTGTGGAAATTTCCACTCTCTGGTACCTCCAACGACGCGCTTTCTCAAAGTGTCGACGACAACGGCAAAGGACAGGCCGTCAACGTCAACGAGGGGCGTGCTCTCCCTTCATCAATTTTACAATCGCCCGAGAGAGACAGAGAGAGAGACCCCTGAAAAATCCGATTAACGTATAAAATCGGCCATAACTTTTAATTATTCGAGAAACGGTAAGTCGAATGTTTCGTCTGCGTTTACTTTCGATTTCCGGTCTTCACGATTACCGTAAATCGCGGATAATGTCGATTTACGAGTATTCGCAAATTGGCCTCATTTATTATTTCTAATACAAATAGTCCAACATTATTTTGACACCTTTTTTTTTTTTATTCATTTTTCATCCAATTTTTATGAGAATAAGAAATTAACGGAGACCCATGATCGATATTATTATATTTATTAGATATATTTTTTAATAAATCAGTATAGTTTTGTACTTAATGATGTAAGATGGGGATGGTTTCGAGGTGTGCTCGAGCGATTTATCGCTCCCGCACACCTCTTCGGTCACCGTATAATTCATGTCTATCTTGTTACGCGTCGTGTTACTCCTTGTTTGTATTTATCGTCTGGCAATCCCATTCTCTCTCTCTCTCTCTCTCTCTCTTCTCTCTCTCTCTCTCTCTCTCTCTCTCTCTCTCTCTCTCTCTCTCTCTCTCTCTCTCTCTCTCTCTCTCTCTCTTCTCTCTCCCTCTCTCTCTCTTCTCTCTCCCTCTCTCTCAATCTCTCCCTATCTGTCCTGTGGCACAATTACGAGTGTCGGTGTAATACGAAGACTCAACAGACGAATTAAACTGCTCTTAAGATGGCCTACATGGATAATCAAATGGAACAGCTTCAGTACTAATTTGCAGATTTGCAGTTTAGAATTTAATTTTACCCGTTACGATGTATTGATAAAAGTTATATATATATATATGTATATGTATGTGTTTATGCATGTATTTTTTTCATTTTTCATTACCTATGTATTAACAGGTTATTATTTGGTGTCGCCATTGCATTTAATAACGTTTCTTTTTTTTTTTTCGTATTTTATTGGACGTAATAATTTTACACATTGAAAATTAAATCTCGATTATTGTCGTGCCTCTCAGTACTCCAAAGATTCCTTCTAAAATAAAATTTGAATTTATGGACCGAAAAAGTACCGAAAAATTTTGAGATAGGTACATAGGGCTAAGCTGGGTCAAACAGGCCATGGGGAAAAATAAACGTTCATGGGGCAAAACGGACCACATTTTCACAAACCACTACTTCGAAGTAAATTTCCGTTTATTGGCTGGCAAAAACAAATTTATTTAAAAAAAAGTGCAAGGGTTATAACATTATAACGACGATATAAAAAATTGAGAAAAAAGTCCCACATGGTGAATGATTATGGGATCGGTTAATTTTGATTTTTATTTGCACGCAAAATTATCATATATAAAATAATGGACCAAATCCGAGTGGATGAGGGTCAGACATTTGTCGAGTCGAGGTAGAATACCTCGCATATTATATCGTCTCATATACTCAAGGACTCTCTAAAGTTTACGACTGCACGTACAAAGCACAGCTCAGGTTGATTAGATCTCTGCATGAGCTCCAGCGACCACAGAGAGACGAAAAATGGAGGAAAATGCATATTTTACTAGTTTCAATGACAAACACTTTTTTATGCTCGTAAGAGTTTGACTCATAAAAAGCATACACACTTTTTAGTTGAGTTCGATCGTTTAGTATCGGTATCGGCACGCTCCGAGGTGAACGGCACAGTTTTACACACGATACGAACGATCTTGGAAATAAATCGGAATAAATCGGCAAGAGGAGAATTTTTTTGAAAAAATTCTATGAGAAAGGAGAGTTTTAGTAAATCGGTTAACAAAATCATTCATCATCGGGCTTTTTTTAAATTAATCCACAGGAAAAAAAGTTATTTGCCAAAAGTGAAAAAGCTGAAAATTATTTTGGAAGATTTATGTGGATACGTTTAATACGAATTAATTATAATAATTATTATGCAAATAATTAAAGAAAAATTAAATAATTTATTTCTTTTATCAATGACACGGTCGGGAAATGGTAAACTTTTTTTTATCTTCTTTACTGTAAACTTCTGGCCGTCATATGGTCGAGTTGCAACACCTGAAAGACGCGCAATACACCTGCTCTACACCGATAATAGATACGACGAGCCTCCTGGAGCAGAGTGTCTCCGGCTCTGTCGGGAGGTTCGATCAATACACCCCTCTGAGTATACGGAAAGGTCAGCAGCACTTATGTCTCTCTCAGTACACATAACCAAGAATACACGATATATATATATATATATATATGTAAACCTTTGGGCTATATATACACAAATGGACATGTGGAATTTATAAATTATCCCAAGTCAATTGATAATCGTGTGAAATGCACGAGAAAAATGAAATTGAAAGAAAAACACACCCGAATACTAAAAATTGTATAGACAAATAATAAAAATTACACAAAAATATAAAATTATACAATTATTTTCATTCATTTTCTCGTCTATCCTCGCTGCAGTGAAACTTGATACATATTTCCATACAAGATTATAAGAAAATATACCCAGTATATATTTTGACATAAAAAAGAGAAAAAAAAAAAAAATACATTTGGAGTTTGTTAAAAAAAAAAAAAAATCATTGTGAAAATTTCTTACACAACGAATTTTGCCGAGTTTTTTTGCTCTTTGAAAATACAAAAATTTAAATTTACAACGCAATACGATGGTGAAATTTTATTTATCGAGATATGTGCTGATATATGTGATTATTCAGAAAGCTTATAATATACGGTTATTCATCCCCCGTTCTACCCTCCCGAGAAGGTTACATGATTGTCCCTTTGGTCTTCTCATAATGGAGGAGATCAAATTCAGGATATATAGGTCTTGAGTCATCGGCTTTCTGGAAATTCCAACGAGTCTCCCCCGCGTAAGTAGTTACGGAAATATCGCTCCACGCTCTACTCGGCGTCGTCCAGAATGATATATGTGATATAAATATATATACTTTGCACATACAACGAATAGCCGAGAATAGTCAAAAATAGATGAAAAACTTCATGCGATTGTATATAGCCACGAAGTGGAAAAAATCGTTTCTGTCGTGTGTGCAGGTCACCGGGTAACCTTACTCTAGAATATTTTTCATTAACAGAATTATAGTAATATTTATATTTTACTAATAATATATATAATTGCTTTACGTTAATAAATATTTTTTTTTTAATTTTATTAAGAAATTTGATTCATCTGAATTTAATTACATTCATTAGAATGATAAATTTGTAAAATTTCGATCAAGTTTATGCGAAAGATGAATATTAAAAATTATTCAAAAGTAAGCCATTCATTATAATTATTACGATTGTTCGTCCTCCAAGATAATGAGAGAGAATTTTTTTTCTTTTCGCAATAAGAGAATTTTCAACCCCCTTCAGCGAGTCGCCAACCCCCCAACCCCTTTCTTGCCGCTCTAGTTTTTTCTACTTAATGAAATGCTAGAAAGACTCGAACGAAGATTGGCAAAGATGGCGCAAGATAGAGAGAAAATCAAGGGGTTATTAGTTATTAGCATCCCTTAATTCGCATATATTATTCTGCCCTGAATAATCTATTTTTTAAAATTTATTTTTTGCTCACGCGTAACGATATCAGCAGAATATTATTTTTTTCCGTTCAATATATGTACATAGCCATATTTTGCTTTGATAATATCCCTTTCATGTTCCCGGCGGACGCCAAGTGTGACGTCAATCATGACGTCACACTTACAATGATAAGAATTTCTTTGAGGGTTTTCGTGATCCACGTTAACGATTTTTAAAAATATTTCATGATTGTGGAGATGGAAAAAAGTGTGCTTTACACATCGAGTGTTAGCTGGCAAGCGGACAGCAACGAGCTGTGCGGGATTGAAGAGGGTGCAACAAATGAAGCCAGAGGGGGTAGCTCGAGGGAAAAATCGGTATGGCGAAGAGTCGTGTATTTCTGACCCACATCCCCCTCGAGAGACCTTGACCTCCCGATATATATAATTGAAAATAAATTATCATTGAACCCACATAAAAATTGTATAATTATTCAACTCTTTATCAACACGAAATTAATTGATTGTAATCATCGCAGACTGCAGAAAATTGATAACAATTTTTTCAAAATCTGTTTCTTCAGTTGATGAAAAAAATATTTCAAAGTTCAAAATATTTCCAATTGATGATACGATTGTTTCAAGTATTAGATTTTATTTATTAAGCTGAATGATTGTTTAAATAATCGATCGAGAAGGCTTTTGATTGCTAAACTTGATGACAAATTAATATTTAATTTTTAATTAATTTAAAAAATTCTCAATTTATGAATTATACGTGAATATTTAAATGACAAAATATTGTATATCTGAATATTATTGAAATTCTACTGGATTTTAGCTGAGAAGGTCAGTGCCATAATTTGAATCGTAAAAATAAATTGAACGAGTATAAGCCAACGAGTCAGCATATCGATATTGCGGCAGTTAGAGAATAATCTTCTCTCTGGGAATGTATCTGTGGGCCTATCGACTTTTTCAGTGAGGCTATAGGCAGTCGAATCTGGGTTAGAGAATTCCCGAACGTTGCGGAATTGATCGCTCAGGCCCGGCAGAAGACGAGCTCTGATGTAACCCTTTTTCCCGTTTTTCGTGTATCCGGACTTTTTCCAGCCCGCCTATTTTCTCCCTCGAATACTCTCCAAACCCAGTGAAAAAGTGGCGAGTAAAGACGAGAAAAGGAAGAGCGAGAGAGAGAGAAATAAGTGAACGATATAATCGTCGACAGGCATAGATTTAAATTTCTCAATTTTTTAAATAGACATTAAATATTAAAAAAAAAAAGACAATCTCTATTAAATAATCATGATTAATATGATTTTTTGATTTTATAAAAAAAGGTGACACAAAAAATATTTAAAAATCGAACTATCAGTACGAATTAAAGGGGATTCGAAAAATAAATAATTGGGTCATTTATACAAAGACAAAACGTTTTTTATCACCACATTGAAAGGGTTAATAAAGGATTTAATTGAAAGATCTAGTAGAGTGAACGTAACAATGTTATCCCGGCTGTATTTTCCTGTCTGATCAATACAGTACACTTTCTACTTAACGATGTAAATTTCAAGCCTCACACTTTTAATTCCTTTACAATCCGTTGACTGTACGATTCGATTCAGAGACAATTAATCAATCCCTTCAGACAGGTAATGGAGTTAAAATGATGCATAGATATTTTTACAATTAAAATTATCGCGCGTTTTATTAAATTTTTATTTTGACAGTAACAATTTTGATTAATTGGCAATTTTTTTTTTCAATATTATTCTACGATAAGTTGATAGTTGATAGTTGAGAAAATTCACATCTTTATTAATCGCTGAAAGAATATTATTATTTTTTTTTTTTCTCAAACTTACCACCCCCATTTTGCTGGCAAAGATAAGGAAACCTCCAGATATTGCCGAGGCCAACGCTGTAACCGATAATGCTGAGGAAAAATTGCATTTTTCCACTCCACGCGGCTCTGTTTTCATTTCCATCTTGTCCAGCGGGTGGATTTTGATTCGAGGTCACAACAATCGTTACGTTGTGAGCACCCTGGCGTTCCTCGTTCAGGGGTGCCAACTCGTGCCCGTTACGCGCGTTCTCCGATTTCGTCACCATTCTCGTTATTCGTATTTTCTTATAATCCTTTGCCTCTCCTTCTCTTCGGTTAAAACGTAAATAAAATTCTTCAAAATTCTTCTCTCTCTTTCTGCCTCCCTCGTGATTTTTCCACCCCTTTTATTATTTAATAATAATTTCGATATATTCACGGTTTTAATTTTTCTTAAATTTCTATCTCACTCGTTGCTCGAAAATATTTGATTCACTGGCGTTTTGTCGAACGATCATAGGCTTGGAATATCATATCAAACGATCATATATAAGCCAAGAAGAAGACGAACAAGACACACACATATATATATATATATATATATATATTCGATACGAACGCGTGTTCTTTTTTTTTCAGCGTTTACGATTTTTTTCTTCACGTAGAAAAATGATTAAAATCGTACGAGATGGAAGGCATTCCTCAGTTTTCAAGGCATTAAATAACTACGATATAGTAAATACATGTCTCTTGCAATATTTTCTCTATCATCGATTTTTCTCTTTTTTCTCTCGTTTCTCGTTATCTATTGAGATTTATCTCTCTCAAATTTGATGTTCTGGAAAAATATTTTTTCTCAGGGTGTTTTTCTTGTCTCTTAGATATGGGCTTCTTCGTGGATTTTTTCCAGGAACTCAGAGTGCAAAAATTCTTGAGCGTTTTTAAGTATATAACAAGGTGACATATATATATATATATATAAGTATATAATATATTTTATGTATCTCGTATGTGATTTTTCTTCTTTATGCACCAGTGGAATAAACTATTAAAGTCGATTAATAGTTTATTTTGTTTTTTTTTTTTTTTCTCGACTTTCTGTTAAATTTGTGGTAACGGGAGCGTTTGGTGATCGTTTGCTTCCACGTTCGCGGGTCTCGCGAGACTCGATTGCGGCGGCGATTTAGCGTCGTACCCCTCGTTCCACCTCCTCCTCTTCCTCCTCTTCTTCCTCCTCTTCTTCCTTCTCCTCCGCGACGTCCTCCTCGTCGTCAATTACCGTCGACGTCTTCCCCGTCGACGTGACGAGCTCGAAAAACGAGCCCCCTCGTCGACCAAACGTCACAGACTCACAAGTAGAAATGGATCGACGGATCCAAGTATAATTCACCTTCGACGATCCAAGTAAAATTCACCTTCGACGATCACTGTCGATATCTATTTCGTCCAACAGACGAGTTTCAATGAAATCGCGATTGTTGATATTTTTATTTCATTCACACGCGTATTTTATTCCTATAGAAATATTAGTCCGCCAAAATTTAAAGTGACACTTTTTTTTTTTTTTTTACAGAAGAAAAATTCACTAGAAGGAAAAATGAATGAGACGAATTTTTTATCAGCAGAAATTTTCAATGGAATATTTTTTCGAGCTCTCGTATTGCCCGTTGAGAGCCAAGTAGATAATTCCCGCGATGATCAGACGCGTTCTCGTAAAGTTGCAATTTTTTTTTTTCGCTGTACGTTTTTTTAATTGTCTTCTTTTTTTTTTTTTACAATTCGAAAGCAATCCGGAACTATCGTGAATTCTCTCTGATGACAGTAAGAGCGATCTTTTTATATTTATGCAAAATACTCTGTTGGACTAGACCGCGTGCGTAACGCCCTCGATTGCTCTCTGTCTCAAATTCTCTCTTTTCCTTACGTTTCTTCTTCTCCTTCTTCTTCTCCTTCTTCTTCTTCTTCTTCTTCTTCCTGGTGTACCAAGATAGGAAAATCGACGAGACGAACTATCTCACCATGGAGTTTGACATATTACAATAACTTTACGAGAATTTACGTGTTTGTGTTTTTTCACGACGACTCCAGCACGCAGATGAATCTTTTAAAAAATTCTCGCGCTATTTTATATCTATATATATAATATAGTACAGCTCTCGATGATTTCTCGTAGAGAATTTTTGAACCAAAACGAGAATTTATTCGTCGATTTTGGCACAATTGCAAAACATCCTCATTATCCTTTTCTCTTTGATTTCTTCTCCTCTTTCCACTCAAAAATTTACTTCACTTTTCAATCGTCGAATTTTCAATTTTTCAACTCGCCGATGATAATTCCAATTTTTTTCAGCTGGTAATTTCTCAGTAGATCAAAATTTTCGTGTAATCCGTCGACATAAATAAAGACGAGAACTTTGAGAATTTATCAACATTGAGACATGTACGTGAGAATATATATATACATATATATATTCGCTTTGAATTTCTGCTCAAACAATAACTGAATATATTATGTCGTTATTTATTTTCTTCTTAATATTTCTTCGGCCAATTGCGCTGAAATTTCGCAACGTCCAAATCACCACGTATAGTTTTTGTTGTTGTTGTTATATTTCTATGTAATTAAGGCAATTTTATATGCTCTCTTTTAAATATTACACCGAAATATCGTATATTTTTACCCAACCCAAACTATTATTTATCGATTATTTATTTTTCTTTGTATAATTTTCGATAACTTAAATTTGATACTTTTGAGATTGCGCAGGCTTGTGTTGTACTCGGTGTGTATGGAGGCGGGCCTTGCGGATTTCGGACCCATGTATACCGATTGAGAGGGCGTTTTATTTATCCGATTGCTCCAAGCTCAGATTTCCCTTGTCGTGCCGGAAATATATATTTTTTAATATTTGGGGGATGATGGGGCGGGGGGGTGGGGGGAGCACTTTACGCTTTTTGGCAATCGCGCCGTCAGCCGCACGAGGGCGTGCACTTTTTTATTTATATCAATAATCAGCAATGATTTTTTTATTTATCTTTTTTTTTTTTTTTGTTTAAATTCAAATTTTTATCCCTCTTTCTCTCGATGTGATCGTCAATTTATTTTAAATAAATTTTTATTCAACTTTTGCCGGTTGTTTAATGCCGATGTCCAACGTGGTCTGTCTCGTACGAGTGCCGATAACAAACTGGGGAGAAACACACGCGCACCGTACAAGCACGGCGTCGCGTCGAAATTTGCTCTCTCTCTCTCTCTCTCTCTCTCTCTCTCTCTCTCTCTCTCTCTCTCTCTCGCCCCCCTCTCTCTCCCTCTCTCTCTTCATGAACGAATACATTTATTCTTGCGTGTATTTGCTTCGGGGTAATTCGGACCGATTCTGGGGTAAAAAATTTCTCCCTCGTTCAATGTCGGGTCTCGTGAGAATTCTCATAGGCCGATCTTTCTCCCTCCCATATTATATATGATTAATATAAGCCTATGCATTATTCTTACGGGATAAAATTTAGATCTGCAATATTAAAATTTTCGTAGACCGAACGATTAATCGAACCACCACCTCAATTTTCGAAGATATATTTGTTTTTTTTTTCCACCGAAATAAATTATCATTAAATTAATTTTATTCGGTACAGTAAAAAAAAAAAAAATCCCTCAAAAAGTTCGAATTTGCCAATAAAAATTAAATACGATTTCACATTTATTTTCAACAATTTAATAAACGATATAAATAAAACTTAGCGATAAAGAATATTGCCATTGAAAGCTTTTTTTTTTAATTTCTCAAATTTTTTTCTCGATCTCAAGGCCAAGGAACATTTGTATGTTTATCAGAAAGAAAATATGACAAAAGAAGCTTCTCCAGGCCATCCGGTTCTCTTTCATTGTATTCTCTTTTACCATTAAACAAGCACGAGAATTGCCAAAACGCGTGGGTGTTTTAAAATCTGGCGCACTTTGGCCTAACTCTCGTTGTCCATCGTGCATTTATCTGTGTAGGTGTATTTTTGTGTGTTTGTGTTTGTGTATGTATGCTCGTCTCACGACTCTTCCTCATCTCGATCGTGACGCTATTGTGTGTGCAGAGTACCTTAAACCGGGCCAACTACTCGTTCACAACGATCGATCCGGGACTATGCGCGTGGGCGTAGCTCAGTGACGTTGCACACCACCGATTCTACCTCGACCTCGCTATATCACATGGCTCATCTACATATAAATACACATACATAGATACATTATACATGCTTAGGTGTATATATATATATATATATATATCTTCATATATATATATTTATATATATATATATATATCTTTATATTTATATATACAAATCTTCTCGTTTCACCCCCCTCGCGTTCACATCCGCGAAACCTACTGATGTTTTACGCCTATATATACGACTTCTTCGAATACCGTTGGCTCTCGTCACGTGACGTAGCAGCTGTGGCACCTCTTCCACCCCCCTTTCATCCATGCAGAGTAAAAGAGGAATAAAGAGAGAGGGGAGGAATTCACCCTTCACCCCTCTCGTTGCAGTTCCACCGGTTCTTCCTACGTCTGCGTTCACATCGAAATACAAACATCCTACACATTATACCATCCAACGATTTTATTGTGTGTACATCGCAGTTTCGCACACCCCAAGCAGTCTATCTCACTTGCACTCATCCCTGCAGCAGCCCTCTCTTTTGGGCACCCCTGCCCGAGCGATTTTTGTCTGCCTCGCACTCTCGATTTCTATACAACATATATATATATATATATATATATATATATATATATATATATATATATATATATATATATATGTACACGGTAGGCACTGTGTAGATATATGCTAGGGGTGGAATTTTCCACTGTACTCTTCGCGCCCCTGTTACAACATTTACGACTGTCCTTTTTGCACCGCTTTGCCGGCCATTTTCTACTGTCTCCTTCGCACTTGTTGGTCGAGCCTTTACTATTGTTCCCTTCGTACCCCTCGGTCATCCAACCTTTACTACTGTCCTTCTTGCACCCCTCCGTCAGCATTCACTACCGTGTATAGTCTTGCGTACACTAATCTCCCCTTTGCACCGTCTCGTCAGGCATTTACTACTGTCCTCTTTGCCCCACTTTCTCCAGCATATAGTACTGTCTCTTTTGCACCCCTTCATCCAGCTTATACCAAAACCCCTTCCACCATTATGCCATCCGTATACTACTGTACCATTTTGCACCCCTTTCGTTGAGCCTTTACTATTGTATGGCCTTGTGTATGCCACTGTCTCTTTTGCACCCTCTCTTCAGGCATTTGCTACTGTCCTCTTTGCACCCCCAATATTCAGTATACCACACCCTCCGTCGCATCCCTTCCACCGGCATACCACTGTCCTCTTTATACCACAGTGTGTCCAGTATACTGCTTTCTCTCTTGCACCCCTTCATCCAGCATATACTAGTCCATTCCACCCCTTCTCTTTGGCTATACTGCTTTCTCTCTTGCACCCCTTCGTCCAGCTTATTCTAACCCCTTCCACCAGTATCCCTACCGTATACTACTGTACCATTTTGCACCCCTTGCTCGAGCCTTCACTACTGTATGGCCTTGTGTATGCCACTGTCTCTTTTGCACCCCCTCTTCAGCCATTTACTACTGTCCTCTTTGCACCCCCAACGTACAGTATACCACCCTCTCCGTCTCATCTTTTTCACCGACATACTACTGTCCTCTTTATACCACAGTGTGTCCAGTATACTGCTTTCTCTCTTGCACCCCTTCATCCAGCATATACTAGTCCATTCCACCCCTTCTCTTTGGCTATACTGCTTTCTCTCTTGCACCCCTTCGTCCAGCTTATTCTAACCCCTTCCACCAGTATCCCTACCGTATACTACTGTACCATTTTGCACCCCTTGCTCGAGCCTTCACTACTGTATGGCCTTGTGTATGCCACTGTCTCTTTTGCACCCCCTCTTCAGCCATTTACTACTGTCCTCTTTGCACCCCCAACGTACAGTATACCACCCTCTCCGTCTCATCTTTTTCACCAACATACTACTGTCCTCTTTATACCCCAGTGTGTCCAGTATACCGCTTTCTCTCTTGCACCCCTTCATCCAGCATATACTAGTCCATTCCACCCCTTCGTCCAGCTTATTCTAACCCCTTCCACCAGAATCCCTACCGTATACTACTGTACCATTTTGCACCCCTTGCTCGAGCCTTCACTACTGTATGGCCTTGTGTATGCCACTGTCTCTTTTGCACCCCCCTTTCCGGCATTTACTACTGTCCTCTTTGCACCCCCAACGTACAGTATACCACCCTCTCTGCCGTATCTTTTTCACCGACACACTACTGTCCTCTTTGCTCTACTTTCTCCAGTATATAGTACTGTCTCTTTTGCACCCCTTCATCCAGCATATACTAGTCCATTCCACCCCTTCACCTTGTCTATACTACTATCCCCTTTTAACCACCACTTTATCGAGCATATCACTGTCCTCTTTCTGCCCCTTCATCGTTCCGAGTACTTCTGTCCTCTTCACACTCCTTCGTCCAGCCTACCAATGACTCTCTTGCACCCCTTCGTTCAGCATATACCATCCCCTAGCATTCGTACCCCTGCGTATACCCAATCTCTCACTCGCACACCTTCATTGCCCATTTACTACTGTTCCCTTTGCACTCTCCTTTCGTCTAACCCACACCCCTGTTCCCCTTGCATCCCTTAACCTCGAATATTCTACTAGCTCTGTCGCACTCGGCACATCGGGCAATCTACCAATTTCCTTGCAACATCTTGCTCAATACTAGACAGTATATATGCAAACTCCCTCTCTCTCATACATATTACTCGCACCATTGCACCCCTATTTTCCTCATTCTTCCGTCACGGTCGCTTTTCCAACACACCAAAACTATCCGGGTGCATACAAACACACATCCCTCACTATACATATATTGACGCTCCCAACGCAAACTATCTTGTGGTATACACACCCCCGTTGTGACGTCATAAGTCCGATTCACTGATGCTTCTGGACGCTTTCCCTATCAAGCTCGTAATAGAAATACTTTTGTGTCTGTAAGCACAAATACCTCATGTACATATATATATATATATATATATATGGCCAGCTTACTGATGCTTTTAGCAATTATGCTACTTCGTACCTGATATGGAGAAACACGGAAACATGTACGAGTATGTATACATGATACTTTATACATAGGTCTATGTATTTTTTTTTCAATGTGAACCAGGTACACCTGGTTGATATTTCATTCGTTCGCTAAATTTGCCCCTCTATTTTCTGGTGCTCTCTTGGTGGGCGGCTGCCAGCCAGAGTATTACGTAGACGACAACGACGACGAGGGAGGGGGTGGAGGGTTGTACCTTACCAGTCTGCCCCTGGTTATGCAATGTACTTTTGCCCGTAACCTTTTGACCCTCTTACGAGTATTTTTTTTTCTCCCTATATATCATATATGCAGACACACAAGCTCGTCTCACCCTTTTGGATTCCCTTCAAGGGTGTTACTTCCCTACGTACGACGCAGCAATGGACACGTTCATGGTCTTTCGCTTGGGCTTGTAGGACTATCGAGGGGATCGAGGAGATTGAGAAATAAAAATAATAATCATCACAGAGATTCAAATAAATTTAATCAACATGATTTTTTTTTTAATTTTCTCGTCAGAGTAAGGGATGACTCAATCAAAGTAATCCTGTAATGAATAAAAACTCGACGAAATTTGTCGTTCGATTAAATTGCAAAGATTAGATATTATGCAGTGATATTGGGGGAAGGGGGGGTGGGCTAAAAGGATATTCTACAGAGTTGAATAAAACCGTTTATTTTTTTTATTTTTCAATATTGTCTGGTCAGGTTAGAAAATTACTAAAAATCGAAGAACATAGTGAAATTTTGCTTCTTAAATGAAATTAATCATTAAAAAATGAGACAGATGCAAGTAATGAAATTTAACTAAAATATAAAATTAGAGGTAGAAAAAAAAATGAGAAAATTTAATTTTCCATGGCTCTGAGTGAGAAATGGCGTTTCGTTCGAGTTACCAAAGTGGCCTGTGAAGATGTGGACATGGAGAAAGAGCCGAGATGACGAAAAATTACGATGCCTCGGCAATTGCGCGAGGGATACAAAGTGAGAAAGTAGGTCGAGGGTATGAGATCAGCCCTGCTGGAGTACCGAACGATCAGCATCGTCATTTCATCAAATAATTCACAAAGCACCTACCCCTCACCGAGGAGTCTTTACAATTTTACAAATTCTTCAAAGCAATTTTGTAATATTTTATTGTTGTTTTTTTTTTATTTCACAACCCTTAAATATGGTATGAAAAAAAAAAAAAAATGTATTTTCGTTTTTTCAACGAATAAATTTGTTTTTTTTGCCCCACCTCCACTTATACAAGCGAATATACAATAATGCATTGCATATAGCATACCTCACTTAAACTGTATAATGAGATGTATTTGACTTGAAGGTTTTCCCTCTGTGATAAAGACGATCTGAGTATCTCATTCTCGATCAATAATAGCACAACTCGTAATACAACCAAAAATTACGTTTGTTTTTTATTTATTGCAGTATTTTTGTTGTTGTTGAAATTTGCATTAAAATTGTAAAAAAAAAAAATTGAAACAAAAAGAAATGTCGTGACAGTAATTTGCAATTATTATTTTGATAAAATAATGTAATTATAATCGGACAGACAAAGTAACAAGAATAGTAGCAATGTGGCCAAAAGTTATTACGTAAATTCAATTATAAATGCATACAGAAAATATGACGAGTCGAGCTCGAAATTCTATCAATATTTACCAAGTAATTTCAAGAGTTTAATTAATCAATAATAATAATTTTTGATTACAATTGAACAATTTATCAAAGGACTAATAAGATTAAGAATAATTAAATGAATTTATTTGATTGATATAAATTTTTAATTTATTTCGCCAAAAGCGATATTTATACATTTTATTTCGATATCGATCATAAAATAAATTTTTGGTCGAAGCTCATAATGCTGAAGAAGTGAGAAAAAAAATCCAACAATAAAATCAAGTGAGAATAACGACATCGCGGAATTTCGAGTTTAAGTAGATAAGGCGAGTGGCGCGTCAGACACGCCAATACGGATCAGTAGAACGTGCGAGTTTGCGTAAGCGCTGCAGTATATTATAATTTGTGCTCCGTTGTCAGCACGAGAAAAGGGAAAAAGGGAACGAGGCAATTCTCATCCCGTCTCGTCCCATCAGCGAGACGATGCAACTTCCCCCATTCTCTGTGACAAGAGTCTCTCCTCAACGTCACATCCTCATTCGAGAAATTATTGACAATAATGCATTGTTCGCGTTGTAATTAATCTCGCTAGTTGCTCATTAACTCGTAACGATGCTTGAAATATAAAAAGCGATAGGTGTTCAGCTTTTATATGTCAATCAACGTTAAATAATTAAAAAGAAAGTTTAAAAATATATCTTGTGGCATTTTTACGTTCGCCATTTTTCGCTTAAAAATCATAACATTCAATTATTTTTGACATATGATTTAATTCCAGGCTAGTTGGATGACCAGGAGAGACGAGATACTAATTATCAAACAAATCAATGACAAATGACTTTTTCAGGATTTTTTTTAACTCAAAGAAATTGCCCCATTAATGATTATTAATTTTATTATTAAGCAATGTCCCTCTAAATTATAAAATACCGAAAAATTTATCGCCAATTGACAAAAAGTGTCCCAACTATACTGGATTTACCTACTGTTGGTAGAAGCGAAAAATGCACTAGATTTTTCGTTTTTTTTACGCTTGAATCTTTTTTCTCCTTCAATCAGGAATTAAATATATACGAAAAAAATTTTTGGACGAATTAAATTTTTCGTTGCATTAATTATTTTACTGAGTGCAATTATTTTCGTTCAATTTGCAAGATGTTTTTTGAAATAATTAAAAAAAAAAGTTAATTTTTTCTACTCGTCGAAATATTTTTCACATTGTCAAGTTTCGGATAAAAAAATTAAAACAATTTTGTTTATGATTTTCGATATATGATTTATTTCTATGGATACATCAAAAGTGAAAAATTTCTCGTTTCACAGCGAAGGTAGTTCGGTGTTTGATATGTACAAATGAGAAAAAAAAATTATTCGGTCGTCAACTGTCAGCCTCTCGTTGCATCGACCCTACTCGATCTGGCAATATGTGATTCCTAAAAAAAATTTAATAACGTTTTTTTTGTTATCGTATTGAATTACATAATTTTTTTCCAGTACTCAATAATCGTTAAATCGTTTATTATTATATTTATTATGGAAAAACAAATATCGATGGTTGAAAAATAATTTTACGATAATAATAATAATTGTTAATGTTGAAAGAATAGAATTTTTTTTAATCAGTAATAATCAACTACAAAAAAAAAAAACTCACCTGGAGCAGTTTGGGAGATGATCCATTCCATGTATGCTCCAACTCGAGAATTTACAGCTGGCGTACCATCAGCACAAACACTTCCAAAACTAATTACACCGATTTCCACGATTCTTCGAGTCGAAGGATTCTGCCACAACGCTGGACCACCACTATCAAACTGTAAAAATATTTTATTTTTTTTATTTACATTTAGCAGCAGCTGCGAGAACAAAATTGTTTGCGTAAAATGTGTTGATTAGTCGCTAGATTTTTCGAAAAAAATTGTCAATACGTGTGAAAAAAAAATGAGAGATTTTGTTTTTTATCATAAGAAATGGGAAAAATTTGATTTTTGGTAAGAAAATCAGAGCAAAGGTGTATAAAATAATTTTATAAATTATTATTGAATATCTAATTGGTTTTATGATTTACGAAGATTTAAGTGAAAGGAAAGTATTCTCGTAAATTACTGTCGTTTTTTTTTTCTCATGATAATTAAATAATTACGATATTTAATTTATTTATTTTTAACGAAAATCTAAGCAAAGAGGAAGAATAAATAATATCTTTGTTTGATTGATTAATAATTACCTGGCAGGAATCTTTGCCGGGCTCCTGGGTGCACATCTGTCTTGATGTTATCTGAGGATAGCTTTGCCTACAATTTACATTCGTTATAACACTCACTCGTGCTTTTTGCAAAGTGTTGGAAGGTCCACTGGCGAATTCGGTACTGCCCCAGCCTAAATTTCATCGAAAAATGATTTATTGCCACTAACATATATATATATATATAATTCGAAAAATTAATTAAACAATTAAGATTTTATACATTTTTTGATTCGATGAAATTTTTTCCAAAATTTCAATTTTTTTTGTTTAAAAAACTTTTTTTTACAATTATTTTTATATTATTTAATTTTGCCTCTACTGACCTAAAAGATCGACGTAATTTCCAGCAAATGTATCGGGTGAATGTTGAAATGGAAGGCAAACAGGACCAACTTGCTGACTGAATATTATTGTGCCAATAACTGTAACGAGAGCAACATCGTAGTCCGTAGTTGCTGCATTATATTGTGGATGTATTGCGATGAAATCCACACGATGTAGCCTCGTGGCATTTGTTTCAGTACCTGCACGAAGAACAATATGATTTATAATCACTGCAGTATCATTGCTTATTTACGATCCTTAAGGAGATTCAACAGTTTTATGTATATATATATATTTATTTTTTTCGCGAATTCTGAGCAAGCTGTTATTTTAAAGAATATTTGCTACAGAAAATATTATTGAAGCAAACCAAAGAGAAGAAACACAACAGTTTTATTATTTTTATAAACTAAATTTGTTTAAATATTTATTATAAATATTCTTTTTTTTTTCTTCATCTATAAAAAATGGAATATTCTCGTTAAATATTTCAAAGAAAAAAAAAAGAATATTCCTCTATTTACAGCAGGATGTATATGAAAGTTTGAAAAAAATTTAAATCATATTATTATTGGATTTTTTTGGTTATTGATTTTTTATTAAGTGCAGTGGGCATAGAATGCCTTAATTTTTATGTATATTGATGCTTAATGAAGAAAACCTTAAGATGCAGATTTTAATTTATTGGTAAGAGAGATTTTTGTTAAAGGGCAGCTTTGGAAATCGAATGATGGAAAGTTTAACCTGAGATCATATAAAGGTTTATATTTAATTCATATTTAATTATTATTAAAGTCTAACTGAGATCATAGAAAGGTGTATATTTAATTAATAATAAGCTCTCAGCGATTAATTATGCCAATCAACGACATTAATATATTATAAAAATATTAGTAAAATCATAATTGATTTTTTTCTATTAATTCATTAATAAAACAGTAAAAAATTGATAAATCAAAGGATTTAAATTTTTTTTTATTAATTTGAATCAGAGTTTGGCAAGTAAAATGATAAATAATTACCTCGTGAAAGATCATGGTCGCCAACTAAAACTCCAATTATACTAATGTTTCTGTTTGCCACGCAATGCCCTGCTGTTAGAACTTGCTTCTCATTTATTATCGTTGCACCGCAAAATGCTAGAGCCAATTGAGAATCGACCAATGCACCCATCATGGGATACTCGTTAATGCCCGTTTCTTCACCACCGACAATTCTCGTCTGGCAAATAATAAAAATCATTTAATTATTCATGGTGGATAAAATTGTTTTTCTTTTTTTTTTTTTCAAATTTTATATCATTTGATTGTTTGGAAATATTATTTATACAATTATTTGTTTTTATTCATAATTTGAAATTTATTTGATATTTTTATTTACGATATTGGTGAACGAAAAAAAAAAATTCCAGAGATTTTTTATTCCGAGTTGATTTTTTTAAAATATCCTTCATTTTATTTTTGTGGAAAATAATTTTATTATTATTTCATAATTTAATTATTTTTCTTATTTATATAACTCACAGGATTTTTCCATCCACATTTGCAATCGTCCACACCCTCTCCGGGCGTTTCGGTTTCGAGGGTGCAAAGAAATCTGCCAGTCTGCGAGAATAGCGAAGTCGTCAGAGTTATCGTCAATTGATTGGTCCTGCTCGTTATGGAAAAAGTCCCATTACCACAATAACGACGAGCAGCCGTGTCGCCAGCTTCCTGAATTGCCACAGCATCTTGCAGACATCTGTCGCTCTGAAAAAAAAAAAAAAAACAACCCTCTCATTATACTTCTTAAATATTCATTAAAACGATTACAAACATATTTTTCCTTTTTTTTCTCAAAATTTTTAGGTGTTGAAAAATTTCTTTTTAAAATTTTTTTTTTTGAAATTGAAGCTAAAAAAATACCAAATAAAAATTGGGCACTGTCTTTTCATTTTTTTTCTTCAAATATTCAACTCGTTTTTCGTATCTTTAATTAAAATTTCAAGATTGAGATAATTTACTCTCGTATGAGAGAAGAATTTATAATGAGATAAAATTTTTAATTTAAATCTTTTGTTTAATTTTTGTTTTTGTTTTAATTAGTAAAAAAAAAAAAAAACTCACAACAGGCAGACTGAAAGGGTTACAGGTCAATTTAATCGGACGATCAGCTGTAGCGACCCATCGACATGTCGATGCTCGAGGATAATTTTGGGGATAATTCGTACTGAAGACGAAATATTTTTGGCCGGGTTGTAATTGTTGAACGTAATTGCAGCTACCAAAATTTGGTAGTTGTCCATTGCTGCCTCCCGCGAGAGCCAAGACAATCATCAACGGTGACGCGATATCTAAAAATAACAAATAAATAAATAATGAAAATAAACAAAAAAAAAAAAAAAATGTTGCGTTTAATTTTTTATTTCCAAAACGATAAAACGACGTAGATCGGTTATCTCAAGTCGGAAATTGAATGTCACTACGTGAGCTCGTCTCTATCTCGAAGCAGTAAAGATAAATTTATAAGTAAAGAAAAACCACTGAATTTAATACGATTTTTGTTTTTTTTTTTTTGTTTATCGATCGACGAAAAAAATCACTCAAATTTCCAAAGAAACGTTTCATCGCAATCGCTTTTGTTTTTTTTTTCTCTTTCGCCTTTACAAGTCGAAATTATTGATTTTTTGTTTTTATTTTTAATTATTATTTTTTTTCTCGCACGTATTTTTTTTTTTCCAAATTATTTATTTCAATTAACATTAATTACAACACTTACTGAACATTGTCAGGGAGAATTCAGTGATTTGCCACGGTCTCTATTCGCCCAAGAACTAAATTATCCAGTTTATTTGACATGACTATATAGTCTCCGACTCTTACGCGGTTAATCCGAAGTTGCTGATAACGTTCTCGCATATATTTTACCAACAGGCATATTTTTTTCAAGGGTACGGGGAGAAGCGAAGAAGATTAAGCAAGAAAAAAATATATATATCAATGAGGGAACGATTTTACGATCTCAGATACTTGTGGAAAAAAAAATGGATGAAGAAATAAAAAACGTGTGTTTGTCAATTATTGATTCTAGGAAATTTAATAGCTTCCTGTATACGTCGATTTATACACAATTGAACTTTTTCAATATCTTCCGAAATTATGAAAATATTATTTTTTTCACCCATATCGAAAAGATCGATGAAAAAAATTCGGCGTCCGGTTTGTCGTGTTTTTACACACATGAGGGATTTTTTTTTTTCAATTACGTGATATAATTACAAATTACTTGTATGGTGTTGCGACCATCGAGCTATAAATATGTCCAAAAATTATTCATTCGATGTATTTAGAAAATATTTTTTTTAAATTATCATCACGTCGTTCTTTTTAGAAAAATTAATTTTTTGGGTATCTAAAGTAGAATGAAATGCCCCATATAAGTATATTAATACATTCGAGAGGATTCGATACTCGATTTTCAAAAAATTTCCCATTAACAATCACAGCGATTGGAAATAATTCGAGGAAAATACAAAAGGTTATCGTACTTAATTTATTTTTTTATAATATTGAATATGTATCAGCGCCCCTATCTACGCGTATCGTACGGACAAATGTTGTTTTCTTTTTTCATAATTTGCGTTTGAAAAATAAACTTTTTCCACATGGCATAAATAAATAATAATAAGTAAATGAATTTAGGAGAATTCGAGTATGCAATGTAGGCAATGCATATTTATCATGTCATTTATTTCCAAGAAAAGTTAGCGTAAAATTACATTGAAAATGGTGGTGTCGTTGAAGATTTGATTTGACGTGTTATCTCCTAGTATATTTTGCATGTCCAATTTTGCCGATGATTTACCGAGCGAACCTCCTCTATAGAGACGTAAAGAAAATTTATATATTTTTTTTTATTTCCAGATTTATCGTAACACGTGAATATTTCGGCTTGTAAATCCACAGAGAATTTCAATAAAATGTTGAAAAAAACAAAATATCGTGAGGTGACAAACACCTGTCCTATCATTTTTCGCAAAGATTTATCAATTATAATCCCCCAGCAGTAAGGAAAACGACGAAAATTTGAGTGACACGTCGTAATTAGAACAATCATAATATTATAAAAATGAGGAACGTATGTTAATTTTATAAGGCCATTAACTAAAATCTTGGGTAGATTTAAAAGTCGTCTCAAGACTGAGTAATTAAAAAATAAAAAAAATAAAAAAATGAGATCGTATTATGTAAATCATTGTCAAACACGGAAGGATTAATTTTAAGATGGAATTTCAATGATAATTCTAAATTTCATTTGGTCGGTTTTAATTTATTTTTTCATTCGGGAAAAATAGAAAAAAATCGATAGAAAAAATTGTGACGTTTCAGTAAAAAATTCATGTGCCTTAAGAAACTTTAAATTTAATGTTATTTTTTTTTTCTTTTGTTTTAAGTTCAATGACATTTTAAAAGGTAGATCAGTATCGTTATAAGAATTTACTAGACGAATTCGCATCTTCCACCTATGAATACAAAATTCTCGTCATTCTTTTTTTTTTCTTTTTTTTTTTTTTCCGTTTTACATTGCGACGACTTGTATACTTCGAGGGCATATGGCTGTCGTTTACACGTGCATTATTGATGTTGTCATAAATACTGGCTGTGACTTTGAATAGTGGCTTTTTGATGGGAATAAATTATCGTTTAATCCACAACGATATGGTACTTTCTTGGTACTATGTGTTTCGTCATTATCATTCTTGCTATACAGTACTTTTACGTAAAAAGAGAACCGATCTTTTTCACTTTAACAAAATTGTACGTATAATTTTTTCTATTATTTTTTATTTTTTTAATTTTTTAAGGTAAACAACTCAATCTAAGAACAACAATTATTGTTTCCCATTATCTCGTTCCTATCACTAGACTGATTGCAAATTTTTGACATACGGATAAGAA
Organism: Dyspetes luteomarginatus; assembly: GCA_963669185.1. Classification (NCBI taxonomy): domain Eukaryota; kingdom Metazoa; phylum Arthropoda; class Insecta; order Hymenoptera; family Ichneumonidae; genus Dyspetes; species Dyspetes luteomarginatus. The sequence goes on from OY769904.1 coordinate 4,385,295, forward strand.
TTTTGCATTAATACAAAGATAGTCAAAGAATAATAATTTATTTATTGTTTCATGGCCTCTGTAATTACCTGATTATGAAAATCTCCCGTTGCAAGTATCACTTTACGTATCGGCTGCATTATAATACAACGATAGTACGGAATAACAATTAGCTCGTTTTAAAATAATAATGTGCATCACGATACGTAAAGAAAATATACTATATATATATATATATATTAACTTGAGTTATACACGCGCATTATGTTTTCGAACTTGACTATTTGAAAGTTTGTATACATCACTAAAAAGAATGGAACTCAAAAGGAGCGAAGAAAAAAATATACTATCAAGAATTCACCTTTTATTAATTACAAAAAGTAGTCATTTGTTATACAATAATCGTTTTTTTTTTTCAAGTTTACGTTCGTGTAACATTTAATGTCGATATCATTGTTGTCGTGTGGCTCCATGACGCTGCCGCCCAGAACTAATATATAACTTGATGGCTATGCCTCGTTTAACTTCTCCAATAATCCTTATTACATTTGTTAAAATATTCATCAGACAAGATTGTCTAGAGAAGAGAAAAGTAGAATAAAAGGACAATTTAAACTTTTAAACTTTTAAATCAAAGTCTTTTCATTGTTGTCCGGTGGCTCCCTCACGGCGTCGAGCAGAACTGAAATGTCGTTTCCATGGTAACGCGGTTGTTTGCTGTTTTAGCTAATATAATTCTTATTATACTAATTTGACTACAAACCCCGCTAGCTTGTTTAAAAAAAATTAAGAAAAGAGAAAAAAGAGCATCATTCTGCTTAAAAAATGATATGGCAATAATATTTTTTATCGGATCACGTGTGTATCATTACATTTAAATTTTTCGGCTGGATGGTGGCGCCCTCGTGGCGCTAACGCGGAACTAGCATCGTCTCCATGGCAACGCAAAGCTTAACAACAGTTCGACCTAACCCTATTTAATCCTCGTCCAACTTATTTACCGATTAATCACGTAAGATTATTTCATTGTCTGTATAATGGATTTAATATATTAGAATAACAATAGTATGTTTTTTATCGAACTTTGTCCACGATAGAAAATAAAAATATGTCTTATTTCTTTGGCACGTCCGTCACAAATCTTGATAGCTACTCAGAGAAAATGGCTCGAAAAAACGTAAGTTTTGGCACAAAGTATTTTTTAAATATTTCAACATCGATTAATCTGTTTGATATTAGAAAATTAACTCTCATCACCGATTCAGAACGTCGAGCGTAAAAATGTCACAAACGATTATGAAATCGAGCCTGTTCATGGCACGAGACATCGTCGCAAACACGTCACTAACAGCAGATCGAGTCTTAGGGCAAAAATAGTCGAAAATACGGACAGTAATCGTAATGATGGCAAAATATCATCACCCTCTAATAATAAATACAGACGTCACCGACATCGAGAGATTGAAAAATCTCTTGATGAAAATTGGCAAACTGGCAAAAAAATCGAAGGTGCGACTACTAAAATGAGTGAAATAAAATTAATTTTATTTCATTCTATTTTTTTTTTTTAAATAATTTATTAAATATTTTTTTAACAAATATAATAAATAAATGTGAATTTTGAATCACATCAAACGAGTTTTTCATTACAGAAATTGTGGAGGAGCTCAAGGAGAAAAATGCTCTTTTGATAGAAGGAAAAAATAAATATGGCAAATTGGAGAAGATTTTTCAGGAGGGACAAAAAGAACGAGAGAAAATGAAAACGCTGCTGGAGGATCGAGATGGAGAATACAGGCAATTGCACATTCATCATGAGGATTTGACTCGGTTTTTGGAGTCCCTCGAGCGAGAAAAGGCAAATTTATCGACGACGAATAAACGGTTGAGCGACGAAAATGCACAATTAAAGGAAGATGTTTCGCTCTTGAAAATTCTTATTTATCGTTTGAACGTTGAACTTGAGAGATATCAGGACAAGCTGAGATTCGCGAAAAAGGAGGATGAGCTCAATAATGGCGGCGATGATGGCGATTTGACCTCGGAAAACAAGAGAATTGCCGAATCTTGGGGACGAGTCAATCTTCACGCTCTTGGGCCTCTTCTCGAAGCTTATCAAGAGAATTTGAGCGAAAAGGAGGAATTGATAAAACAATATGGAACCGAGATGAATCATTTTAGCGGTAGATGCAAAAAAGTCGTAGCCGAGAATGAAGTTTTACGAGCAGATGTAGATAAACTTAAGACACAGGTAAATTCTTGAAACGAAAAATTGTAAAAATTACGACTTTTCCTTGTTTATCGTGAGTTTGTTTTTTTTTCTTTTCCATTAATTAATACAGAAAAATTGTTGAAGCTTTTTTTGTCGTTTTGAAAACATAAATAAGAAAAAATAGTTAATTGTCGTTATATGTTAAAATTTTATTGTTCTTTCAGTATGAAAAATGCATGGAAGAAATGAAAATATTAACCGAGGATGCGGCAATTGTGAGGGAACAAAATGATCAGTTGACGAAACAATCGACTCTGCAACAGTTGAAAATTCAAGAAATTCACTCGCTGTACGAGAAAAAAGTTGAATCAATGTCGCGGGATAATAATAAATTGCACGGAGATTATTTATCGTGCACGACAGAATTGAGCAATATTCGTGGAAAATACGAAATAGTCAATGATGGTTATGAAAAAATGAAGCAAAATACGGAGAAAACAATGCCAGTTTCCGTTCACACATCAACGATCGAGGAATGTAAGAGATTATTTGAGGAATTAAAGACTCAGTATGATTTAGAAAAGAAAAAATTGATTGATCAATTGAAGCGTTTGGAAGAAACGAGTCCGCAAAATGAGAGACAATTGGTCATAGTAACTGCCGAGAGAGATCAGTTTAAACGACAAACGAAAAATTTGGAGAAAAGTTTGAAGTCAGTTTTCATTATAATTATTTTTTTTTCCTCATAAATCTCTCAAGAAAATTAGATGAAAAAAAATTTGTAAATATTTCAATTACAGGCGAACTCAGCACAAATTGGAATATTTCCAGCAAAACGTTTGCTCTATCCAAGTTTCACGAGATTCCTTCAAGAGACAATTGAACAAAACGACCGCTTATTGCGAGGAATTGGTCGCCGAGCATGAGAAGCTTTCAGAAGAACGAGAAAAATTGATAGCTCGGTTAAAAGAACGAGAAAAGGAAAACGAAAATATCCATTATTTGGGCAATAATATTGCTCACAGAATGGGGAATTTGAAGAATCAATTACAAGTAATATTTTCTTTTTTTTACTGATATTTTGAACCTTTAAATTGCGTTCGCGAGTCAAGAGACATTTTTTTTTTCGTTTCTCGCAATTTCAGATTGTTCAGAAAGGAGCAAAAGAGCAATTAGAATCTGTGGAGAAGCACATGAAGATTCAAGAGCGAGGAGTCGGTCTGATGAAATGTGATTACAATCGCGAGCTCCAACGCTTAAAACAGCTCGTAAAACAGAAGGAGGAAGTAATTGGAAAGTTGCAGAGAGAAAAATATGCGACACAGGATAATTTGGAGCTAGTTTGGCGAGCCGCAACGAGCGACAACAAAAAGGTCAAAGACGCTCTAAAAAATACTAAAATTTACAATCATTGAGATGCATGTGGATCAAATAATATCCCGCAAGAGCATTTCGCAAGAGAGAAAACGATTGACCTTCTTTTTTCTCGATAATTTTGTCTTTTCTATTGAATAATTTTTTACATCCAAGTCATCTAGTCATTATTGTTATCAGTGAATATAGAAATATTAATTATTAGTAATGAAAAAGAAGATATGACAATTGCGTCGAAATCGTTGAGAGATGGCCAAGTTGTTTTTAAGGATGTTTAAGGCATTTAAGGGTTTTTAAGGGTCAGTAATCGAGCCAAATTTTAAGATCGAGACTCTTGATTTTTCGGACAAAACTAAATTGGATTTTTTCTCATGCGGAAAGATATGTGAAAATCTCTAATTTACTTTTATCCGAAGTATCAATAATCTTTGAGTAAATTTTCGCCCAAACTGACTCAGTCGGTAAAAACGCGGTGTTTCCCTTTTTTTGAGCTGTAGCTTGACTCGTTACCGATGATTTTCGCTATCGTTAGCGAGCGATGGCTTATAAGAGCTGCCCTGGATCGTTCCTGCGATTCGCTCTCGCCAGTTAACGACGATGACAATCGTCGCTAACGAGTTTGAGAATCCCGCTACTGTCTCACGACATCTCCATGCGTGCGAGAGAGAGAGAGAGTGAGAGAGAGCAAGAGAGGGGGAGGGAGGGAGACGAGAATTTATCAATCATATTTACTGGCGTCTGAGTAACTTTGAACTCTTTGACCTACATTCGTGAATTGTCAGTCTGGGTCGAGCAATGACAAATTCCGCAATCACGTCTATGAGCTAACAATAAGAAATATCGACTGTAATAGCGCACAAGTGTAAATGCTAGAAGATGTAGAAGCATCGTCACCTGCTTTATTAAGCGATGACATCAACTTGGTCAAGTGATCAGAGCCAAGTCTCGAGTTTCAATGATGATTATCAAAGTTTATGATTCTAAAGGCCTCATCGCTGCATCTGTTTCAAAAGTGTCAGTTAACATTAACGAGCAATGATTTACATATGTGAGAAAATAGATTTCTTCTTCTTTTTTTTTGAATTTTTATATTGTTGACCACCAGAAAGTTTTTTTTAATAAGATATTATTACAAAATCGTAATTTTTTTTTTTTATACAATATTTTGTATACTGAAGCAAAAAGGACGATTGTACTAGATAAGTACTGGATAGATAAGAGAAGTGAATAAAAAGTTTTTCATCTATAAATCGAATGACTCGATACAAAAATTGATCACGATCACACTTTTTAGGTTTTTTTGTTTCCAAATAAATTCTGGTTAAAAAATTTTATGCTGAAGTCTCACAAATTTAATTTTACTTTGCTATGGATTCTTTCTCATTATAAACAATTTCGTTACGTGGAAATGAAAAAAAAAAAAGAAGGACACTACGAGTGCGATCTTCATTTATGTAGGCAACACAAATATATCTTGAAGCAGATTTCCTCTTTTTTTAATTATGTCAAAAATAATATCGCAGTTCTCGGAAATTTGGTAGTTTTTTTTATTAATTTTTCAGTTTCCCTTTCAAGTGTCAATAGTAGAATACAAATTCCAGAATTTCCGGTATGAGGAATTGAGGAAATTTTCTATAATTTTGTAAATAGCGTTTTTAACGTGATATATATATCATGTTAAAAACGCTATTATATATATTATATATATATATATATATATATTGCACAATGGCACGCGACTTGTCGGAAAAATTTGTACGTCACGTTTGTATAATAATCTTATCACTCATTGTTGGGCATTGACCACGTATATTGTTATCAAAACATGCGGGATAACCGACACCAGTTCGTTTAACACCGTGAGAATTTTGTGTGATTTTTTTTTTTGCAGAGTACAAGAAGATTTGGTCGATAAGAAAAAAAAATGAAATGATGAAGAAGAACTGCAAATAATTCGTAAGTGGGCCAAATTATTCATAAATGCATTTAAAATTAATAATTGCTAACATTTATTTATTTTATAAATGAATTCTTTGACTCGCGTAGTTCGAGTAGTCGTATACCTACGACAGTTTTGGAAAACATTGTTATTATTATTGTTGTTATTATAAAATTTCATTACATTTTCAGCTTGAACATATTACGCAGTAAATGCTTAGTGATAAAGAATTATCGAGTTTTTCATATTCAAATATTCATTAGATATATATACGAAGTCCATAATTTGTATGTGTAATGACTCTGGTAGTCCTTTGTACACGTCAAAAGTCCGCCATTTTTGTTGATCGTCGCTCGAACGTGTAGAGTCTCCATGGTCTCAAAGCTGACGATGAGTATTCAAATTGCAATCTATTCTACATCAAATTATAACAGAGAACGATTGCGGTTTGTCAAATTTGAGGTTATAAACGATTTATTGAACTTTTGAAACTCGGTGAGTAAATATAAAAATCCCGATATGGACGCAATATCGATGAATGATCGCGTTTGTTTTTTTTTTTTTTGTTCTCAAGTCGTACGACTTTCATTATCGAAAAAAACACAGCAAAGTCGTGCCTATGTCACCAAAATACCTATCAGATTAGATTACAAGCTTAGATATATATTTGTCGAAACTGATAATTTTTTTTCCCTTGCTTGCAAATACGTATGTTTTACTTTTTTTTTTAGTCGGCTCGACAGATTCGTTTGGGCTCTGTCAGCGTTTTTTTTTTTTTTAAATAAAGCATTAGATCCATTCCTTTAGCAATTATAGTGATAACGATCAATATATTATCGGGGATAACTAATTTTGAGTGGTTTGATAGGTTATATATATATAGGCTTGGGAGGATTTTATAATCGTCATTTATTTGCAATAATCAAGAAAAACCCTTATTGAATATTATTACTTTTATTATCACGTGGTCGATACAATACTTATAATAATAATAGCTAATATTTTTGTACAAAATATTTGTTACGATTAACATTTTTCTCTGGTAATTTATTTCTATTTGAATTTTTGGCTGCGTCAAACCGTCTTTTGCATTCGGCAAGACTCGGGTGCACTCGGTTTGGGGTCCTCGGGAAAAGCCAAAATGTCGTCTGCTAGGCGCGTCGTCTGGAACCGGATCGCATTCGTGACGCGAAAATTGTAGCGATAAGCGATCAAAGTGCCACGCTCTCGTGTGTGATTGTCTTGAGAGAATATATTTCTCGTTAATATTTGTATAATAAAAGGCACGAGTGCGCGATAAAATTAATACATATATATATGTTGAAGTAAGCATGGCGTTTTTATTAACAAAGTGCGTGCATGTCGGGAAAGCCGGTGAGACCATTGATTTTTACTCGTTTCTTTACCCCCGCATCTGTGTGTGCGCTCGAATAGACGAGACCAGATGATCGCGTACGGGAAAACGTCATTTTATTACGGTGTTCGTGGTACTTTTGACTGTAACTTTTTTTTATTGTCGCGATGCGAGAAGCTTGGACATTGGAAAAACAACGAAATGCTCGTAACGTAAGCATCGCGTCATGTATATAGATATATGTTAATTGTTTTACTTCGAAGTTTTCGAGCTTTTGGAAAGTGCCGCTAGAGTGCGTTTTTTTCAGTTTATTTTGAATCGTGTTGAGAGGAATCTGGCAATTCTTTTATGGGTTTGAATTCCACATATGTATATATTAGTTCTACAATATTTTCAGCCTTTTTTTATGGTCTTTCCGAAAAAATTTGTTTCTTTTCATAACGAGAAAAAATACAAGCTTTCTCCGAAAATCGATTTTTTGTGTTTTCATAAATCGTTAGTTGATTTTCAGCCAAATTTGATCGTTTTTTTTTAAAGAAATAGAGGTGAAAATATTGTCGTCATAATTTGTATATGCTGACCGACGAGTAAATTGTCAATAGGTCAACAGAGTGCTCCCGTGTGTTCTTAAAGTACATATTAATATACTTGTAGAACACACAGGAAACGTGTAGAGGTCGCTCGACGTTCGCACCATCTGGACACGGCGTGTAAATATTGAGTTCACCCACACACAAATACCGTTTAGAAATCCCGCCATAATGATTATTTCACGAATATTCTCGTTCATTTAGCTGAAAAAACGTAAAAAAAAATCGTGGCCACGTGTTGCTGTATCGCGTGACTTTTTTGTCGTAATAAATATACGAGTTTGTTATTGTGTTCGATGCACACGCGATTGGAGGTTATGTGCGACTTTTCCGTGCACGTAATTCATCGCTCGCGACATATTTTCGTCAATCTGATTTGAATTATATGATATCGAAGACACATTTAAGGGATTAATTGAAATATATATATATATATCGGAGGGATTAAGCTCGTTTATCGTAAAAAATTGAAAAAATTCGTATCTCGAGTCGCAAAACGCTCGGAAATGGAACAAATAGTGATCATGAAAGATTTTATACTTGGAGATTTTCTTTAGATAGTAGAGATTAGATTGTTAGTAACGGTTCATCGATGCTGTGTGTACTTTTCGTATTTTTTTATCTTAACGGCATTATAAAAATTCTTAACTCTCCGCGGTCACCTGGGGTCAATACGAGCCCACTCTCAAGTGTGACCAACATATATGCAGGGAATGTGACCGCGGAGGGTTAATTTTCGTAAAATTTCAATTGTTAATTTTCAACTTTTGATCTTTGAAATAAAAAATTGTTGAGTCATGGAAAATCGGGATGACACAAGGAAATTTATTCGTTACGATTTTCGTACAGCATGCTAGATCTTTTGTGACCGGTAGATTCAATTCATCTCCCCAATTGTTGATTATTTTTCGATAATTAAAGTCTCAAGTATGACCAACATTTTATATGCAGGGAATGTGACCGCGGAGGGTTAATTTTCGTAAAATTTCAATTATTAATTTTGAACTTTTGATCTTTGAAACAAAAAATTGTTGACTCATGGAAAATCGGGATGACACAAGGAAATTTATTATTTACGATTTCCGTACAGCATGCTGGATCTTTTGTGACCGGTAGATTCAATTTATCTCCCCAATTATTGATTATTTTTCGATAATTAAATAATACAAGTTTTTGCCAAAATGAAGAAAAAGCATACAAAGTTGGAATAATATATTGAAAAAAATGTAGGGATTTTTAGACATGACTTTGAATAGGGGGAAAAAGTAGTTAAACTCGAAACGAACTACAATTCTTTGCAAGATTTGTAGTTCGTTGATCGCTTCCTTCTTCCTCTTTTTAACTTTTTTTTATTATTTTTTAGTTACTCGTGTTCGAGGGAATGAGGCAAAAAAGGCTGCCACCGAAGACCCCATAATATAGTAGCAGATCTGTATATATATATACACACACACACGAGATATATATATATTTATCGCATAGTGAGCTATATATGAGCTATATGTATAGTCACAACCATCCAGACAATTCCGACCCGTCCCGGAAGCGAGAGCGGCGGTTACGTCAGGGCGCTCGCTCTCTCGCTCTCTCTCTCTCTCTCTCATTCACTCGAACGATTCAAATTCACTACACAGAGAGTCTCGGGTTTTCTGCCCACGCGTCAATTAATCCGTGCAATTGCCACGGTGTGCTTTGTGACAACATCGTTCGGCGGTTTCCGCAAGCGATATCAATCCCCGCGTCTCGGTCTTTCGTCAAAACTCTCCCTATTATTTTACGTCTCATGTGGATGGTCATGTTCTTTTTTTTTTCAACTCATTCATGAAGAAATTAGCGCCGTTAAAAAATAGAAAAAAAAATAATAGAGGAAGAGCCATAGTAGGATATTTGGGATTTTTTTGTTCACTCAGCGAGGCTAACCGGACACTTTATGGCTGATTGAACGATCAACAAAGGCGTGTCTATGATCCCCTTTTTTTTCCAACACTTTCACTCGCAAAAAAATTTGGGAAAATATTTTTTTAGCGAGAGAATATTTATATTCTTCTCATATGTTGTTTCGTTTATCTATAATTAATTCAATTTAATTGATTTTTTTTTTTATTAGTCTTGATCGAAGTTTGGTCTAATTAAAACTTTATATTTTTTTCATTGTTTTATTTTTTATAAAATGCACGGTCGTTAAAAAGTTGAGTCAACGATTGGGTCATGCGAGTATTATTATCTTAATATTCATTCTCCTCTTGGAAGTTTCTTTTTCGTTGTAATATAAGCTCGTAACGATGCTGTGACTCTATTGCAAACAGGCAATGAAAATATTTTTTAGATCTCGTCATCACGTGGGTCGAAATAACGAGAATTTATAGTTTTGAAAATAATGATAATAATATTAATTGTTATTATTATCATTGAATATAATCATCGTAATGATTTTTTTACGCCCTCATTTTTCTATATTTTTCGGTGTGACTCGTCGACAAAAATAATATATAATTGTCAGATTTTGGCTATTTGCTAGTTTATTAAATTTTTCATTTGCATTCTCTAATCGATGGTATCATTTTTTTAAACAATTTTTCATATTTGAATATTATTCCCTTCATTGAACAGTCTCGAATAATTTTTCATCTTTGTACACTTGAGCTGCAGATTTTTTTTACAATAAACAATTGAATTCCGCGAGTGAAAATTTAATTAAAAAAATATTGCCAACCTAATTGACTCAAAATTAGTGCAATTTTATCTTTATTTTTTTTTAAATTCAAGCCGAATACAAAACTTTTATTCTTTTTGACAAGAAAAAAGTTTTGAATAAAACGAAATTACATGGTTAATTATAGGAAAATAATTTATCTCTTTCTCGGTATAATTTAGGGTTGAAAAATCATTATCAGAGGTCAAGTGAGAATAAATAGAAATAGTGAAAATTCGTGCGTTCAAACTCGTGATGACGGGGGTCGTGGCGTCGCGAGCGCCACGAAACGGCAGAGCGTAGAAACACAGCAGTAGCTCTCGAGCCGCCGTCGCCGCTGGCCAGTACACACCGCATCGTGCCGGGAACCGTTTTCTCCGATAAACAAACGCACGGCGTCGTCGAATGTACACGCGAGTGTTAAGAGAGCTCCGATAGCTACACGTAAACGTTTATATTTTACATGGGGGAGCAAGCCGGTTCGCATTATCTTTCTATCAAACTTTTGCATTCAGTTCTCATTCAACGTTTAACAAATTACGCGCGATTCGAATTTTCAAGTGAACATTTTCTTTCCCCTCATACGATGAAAAATTCTCCTTAGCAGAGACGTGAGAACGACGTCGAGGGAATAAAGAGACGAAAACGTAACAAAAGAAATTAAATAATGCACGTTCGAGAAATAAAGAAAGATTTTATATGATACGAAATAAAACGGGTTGAGCTCGAGTTGAAATTATCGCGGACTTGTCGGACTGCCGTATATAAATCGCGAGTCGTACATATAAATGTGAAAATTTCAAAAAGAAAATGGCCGTACGTTGATGGCGCAAAGACGCGAATTTCGCGCCGGTAGTGAAGTTTGTGGTTATACATAAATAATATAAATAATATAAATAATATATATATATATATATATATATAGTGAGTTTTTTTTTTTTTTTAAAGAGTGTTCGTACTTGCTAATGGCAAATACAACATTACGCGTAATAACCACACAGTGAAGTGAGATAAAAAATAATAAAAAAAGTGAGATAGTGGAGGTTAAGATGATGACAACAACGAGGAGGTGGAATGCGACAATGGATTTACGGTAGTGTCAAAGAGACGCTTAATGATCGTTCGAAATAAAGGATCATGGAGTTTGAGCTCGACGGAAGCCTTAAGGAGTGGGCCAAGGACAAGCCCTTGAGTATATTGCAGCTTGATCCTGCGGATCGCGCCGTCCTCCGAATTGCCGGTGAGTCGCCATTTTTTTTTTAATCTTTTTAAATATTTTGCCATTTTTTTCGAATTCTCATTTTCAGGACTTTTATCATTTACATTTAAGAAATAATTTTATGCCGAGGAAAGATATTAATTTGAAATTACGAAAATATCAGCTCGATGGCTCAATTTTGAGTTATTTCGAAAAATAATCAAGTCAATTAATTAATTTGAAATTTCATTGTGTGGAAATTTTTAAACATTTTTTTTTTCTTCTTTATTCTTTTGTTTATTTAAAAACATGAAGGAATTTTTGATTGAGCTAATTTTCAAATATTACGATCTCGTTCCTTTTTTGTAACGGATGCGACGTAACCGTTACGTTATTTCGTATGACGCAGTTCAATGCTAACGTATAATCGCGCTGCCAGGCTCGAAGGTGCGAACGAATTCATAATGCAATCACAAAACTGATCTCGGCCTTTTTTTTTTTTCACTGATAACGAATTACGTCTCATGTTTTTAAACAAGAAAATACACGCGTTTGATATAAAAAATAATAATAGTCCAAGTTAGTCTGATAATCAAAGAAACAGGAAAATACATTTTTTTTTTTTTTTTTTTTTTTCTAAAGAATTTTAACTTTCACGAGGCCACATTACAATGTATGTGCATACATATATATATATATAGGTGTATATATATATATATAACGGTCGATCTCGCGATGATCCAACGAGGCATCTATTTTTATTTCCCTCTCATATGTCGTCGACGAGGCATCGCGATGATTCCAACGAGTATTGCTTTACAAACACGTGGCACTTTGTGTTTACTCGGAAATGCAAGATTTTTTTTTTTTTTTTTTTTTTTTCCGTCAAATTATAAGAATTTTTTGATTTTTTTCGAATTCAGATGAAAAATTTCATTTAATTTATTATACATTTCAAATTCTTTAGGCATTGAAAATTTTCACGTCAAAACTTTTGAGAAATATTCTTGATTAAGTAAATAATAGCTCAGGAGGCAATCTGAGAGGTTTTTTTTTCTTGCTGTGAGAATGACCGCGAGAAAAAAAATCTACATGTATACAAAGTCCATTGTAAATACACTAGTCGTGCGAGCTTTGAGCAAATAAAACTTTGTGTTATTGCCGACTCCTGTGTACGTTCCGAACGACTGTCATAATATAAACAAGAACGAGAAACGAGGAATTCTGTCCAAATTCACCGATAAGCACAAAATTAATGAAATTATTTAAATGTCTGAAATTTTCAAAACGTGAAAAATATATGGCGAAATCTTTTAATTTTTTTTTTTTTATATCGCTCATCAGGGTAAAAATAAAATAAGTCTTAGCAAGAAATTGAATGGAACAACGGACGAGGGAAGAGCAAAAAAAAAAAAAAAGGTGTACACAATAGTAGTCTCTCGAGTTCACCGGTGTGTCTTGAACCCTGTTGGGTCGAGGGCACGAGAGAAGAAAAAAAAAAAAGGAGAAAAATAAAAGAATAAAATAGAAAATGCGAGCAGGGATGAGTAGATCAGTGAGGTAGGATGGAATGAGAAGGGACAAAAGGAGAGCGAAACTTAAGATTAGAGGGGGAAGAACGAGGAAAGAATTATTAAATAAGAGACCGCATGATAAGAAGAAGAAAACGATGGGGAGAAAGAAAGAGTAGAAGAAATAGAAGATAAATAACGTCAAAGAAGAATATGTACGAGCAAAAGTGTGAGAGAAATATAGACAAAGAAGAGTCAGGTCGTGCCGCCCAGGGCGCAACGGTCCTGCAGGTCGTCGCAAACGAGAATATATATATATATATATATCTTCACGCCGGAACTCTGGCCTGTTCCTTCTCTCGCTTCAAAAACTCACACAAAGTCCTTTGTCTGGACCTTGCTACACGTGTATATATGTGTTGTTGTATATAGCCTATATATACACACGCACACACACACCCATATATATATATGTGTGTGTGTGTGTGTGTGGTTTATCGTGGCATGGGACACGGTGCGAACCGTTCAGAGGACACAGAAGGCGACGAAGCGGAGGAAAGACGAGAGAAGTAGAGGACGAGAAGGATAGTGTGTAGAAACGAGGCAAAGTAAAACTCGACGTGCGCGCGTGCGATGTTTTCTATCTCATCTTATTCCTCTTGTCGTTGGTGCAACTCGGCCATATGCTTTTTTTGCCGGGTCGCCTGTTTGTCTCTCGTACGCGTAGGTATTCTCGCCCCAAGACTTTCTTTTTATTTTATATTTTTATTTTATTTTTTCAATTCGATTTATCAAGTCTGGCACGTTACACTCTTGGATGAGACTTTGTGGCGAAAATTTTATCATCATCTATGAGTCTTAATCGTTCATTTTGTACGTGAAATAATTTAAATTTCACATTGATATTCAATTTATTGATCAATTTATTAAAAATCAATTAATCTAATTAATGTTAAATTTATTTATGGTTTGGATCAATTAAAAAAAATATCTAATATTTAATCCTTTGCACAAATCCAACCTGTGGCAGAGAGAGAGAGAGAGAGAGAGAAATTAATAAAATCGTCGATAAAAGCATGCACGAGAACGAGTCTGACGTTGCAATTAAGTGCTTTCTCGTTCGATGATCTCGTACCGATCGCAGCGCCACATATCTCATTCTCATTTGCACACATGTGAAAAAGCAATAAGGCAACACCCTCCCCCCCTCCCCCCAAGATTAAAGGTATTAAAAGTGGCCGTTAGGCCTTACATACGGACTTAGCTCGTAGAGAAATTTAAAACGATTCTCGTGCTCGATCATCGACCTGTCTTGTTCCGTTTTCTCGACTCCCCTCCATGATATAATAAAATCTCTGGCGATAAGAAAAGGGAGAAAGAGGGGAACTAATGTAAGGGCAAAAGAGAGCAGCTGATTACAACGATGTACGATATATATATATATATATATACTAAAAGGACGGGATGGGGACCGAATATATCTATATATATATATATACTAAAAGGACGGGATGGGGACCGAATATATATATATATATTTTTTCAATCTCATAGGCCGATGCACCTCTGATTTTACTCACATCATATTTACTGTACGGTCTCAGTAGTTTGGTAATTGTGTGTGCATATGTATTTATGCATATGTATATATTGGTCGGTCTCTCTCTCTCTCTCTCTTTGTTTTCTCTTTTCTCTCTTGTGGTTCGGCATCGCCTCCTTGGTGTGTTAGCGCCAACAGGATGCTCGCGTATTATGTATAACAGACATGCTCCACTGCCACTCTGCTGCCACTACCATAAATAATAAGGCGTTGCTGGTGTATCACACACTCTATTCTGTACATTGCCCGATGCCTCACGTATGAAAACTCGAGCAGAGGTTCTCAATTAGAGTATTGAAAAAAAAAAAAAAAAGTGCAGAAAAAAGAAAAAATTTAAAATTGAATTGAATAAAATTTGCTCATCTCTTTAAATTGAATTATTCTTGCACTAAATTTCATTTAATTCGAATGTTAATTTTATTCAAATAAATACATTTTTTTTTTTTTTTTTTTGAATCTTTTGCCGAGATAAAAATCTTGCAGATTTTAAAAATATTTTTTTTTTTTTAAAGACACAAAATGAAGATTTTAACATTGGAAATTGCTGAAGTATCAAAAATATCTATTCGAATATTATTCCGCAGGATTTTGCGAGCTAGAATTTCACACAAGGAGAATATTTTATTAGCACATTATGTGACCTCATCGTTGCATACAATTGACCGTGGAATTTTATCGATTTTCCAGAACTCTCTATAATTCATTCTCGTTGCGTGCGATGAATTTTTTCGAATGTCTCACTCGGCCTACAGGGAGCGAAACGTTTCTTTTTTTTTCCGTTTTCTCCTCTGCGTGAGGTAGGTAAAGGGAAACCGTTTGTACGACGCAACAAAAAGAGCAGAGAGAAAGAAAAAAGTCGTTGGGTTTTAGTGGTCCTAACCCTCTTATTATAATGCGATTTATAAATTATTAAAAAATTTTCTTTGTTTATTATCTTCGTTAATAATTATATCAATCGTAACGTAAATCTGTATAAAATAGCAAAAAAAAAAAAAAAATCTGCTTCACTCGATTGGAATTATAATGCGATTTATACATTATTAATTTTTTTGCTAGTTTATTATCTTCGTTAATAATTATATCAATCGTAACGTAAATCTGTGTAAAGTGGGAAAAAAAAAATTCAGCCTCACTCGCAACGATCACAATTTTGCCTGGGTTGACCCGCTAATTTAAAATTCATTAATGCATCTAAAAAAAAAATTGGATTTAGACAAAATTATAATGCGATTTATACGCTATTAATTTTTTGCTTGTTTATTATCTTTGTTAATAATTATATCAATCGTAACGTAAATCTGTGTAAAATGGGGAAAAAAAAAATCAGCCTCACTCGCAACAATCTCAATTTTACCTGGATTAACCCGTTAATTTAAAAATCATTAATGCATCTATAAAAAAATCGGCAATTTAGATTGAAAAAAAAATGGATTTAGACAAAATTATAATGCGATTTATATGCTATTAATTTTTTTGCTTGTTTATTATCTTCGTTAATAATTATATCAATCGTAACGTAAATCTGTGTAAAATGCGAAAAAAAAAAAATCAGCCTCACTCGCAACGATCACAGGTTTGCCTGGACTAACCCGTTAATTTAAAAATCATTAATGCATCTAAAAAAAATTGGACGCTTTAGAAAAAAAAAATGGATTTAGATGAAATTTTATTCCTCTCATGTACAAAGCCAGATAATTCCGAGTGTACAGTTGAAATATTTCAGATATAATTCCGTTGGGAATTTAATTCAGGACAATTGACATGATTGTCTCGGCAATAAATTCACTTCTCGCGTGATTCAATTCTAATCTTGGGATGTAAATTGATATCACTTTAACAAGTTCGAGACTGAGAAAATAGATTCTCGAGGCACTTCTGAGAGCATTCAATTTTTCGACGGACTTTGTTATCGATTTTTATATCGACGAAAATTTCCCTTCTATTTATCTTATATTCAGGGATTCGATTTTTATATTTATGCTGATATTTTTCTTGTTTATCTTCGTTGATCTCGGTCAGGCCAAACTCAAATGGGTTGCATGGGAATTTAATTTTTTTTTAAGAAGTTTTAATTTAAAAAAACAAAAATAAAATGGCAATTAATAATTAAATGATACGTAAAAAAATGAAATGGTAAACATGAAAAATGAGATTAAGACATGAGAAATCAAGACAAAAAAAAATGAAAAATCAAAATAAAATATCAATATTGGAAATAGACTGTAAATAAATTGCACGAAATGGTCTGCAGTTCTCGTGTGGTTATCGCGGTGAAGGTTTTCACCCTTCGACAACGCGTATATTCCACCCTTGGCGTGTTTTCTCCCATCGCTAGACCACTCGGTCTCTCTCTCTCTCTCTCTCTCTCTCTCTCTCTCTCTCTCCCTTCCTCTCCCTCATTTATTCTAACGAGTCCAACACCCCCGATCTGTTATCCCTTCGCCATACGAGACTTGTCCTCAACGTTAAATCCCAAAATAAAAGTTACCAAACGCACAATCCGAGTATTAAAAAAAAAAAATCTATTATCGGCAACAAATGCTCAAAGATATAAAATATTCGAGTAAAAAATCATCGTAAATAATTTTTCAAAAATAAAATGATAAATGTTTTGTGAAAAAAATATATATATATATTTTATTTGTCGTAAAAAATGTATGAGGAACTTTACGTAAAACTGAATTATGCAAAATAATTCTTGACTGTTATACCGTGCATAATGTCTCACTTTCTCGTTTATTTGTTGTTTTTTTTTTTTTTTTCACAATCTCTCGCTGTTTAAACCTAAAAATAGACTCATTATTCGACTCACAGAGATGTGTATATATATGTATACACGTCTGTGTGCTAGTTTGCAAGTTGGATGCACGTGTCGAATTTACGCTTTCTACTTCTCTCTCTCTCTCTCTCTCTCTCTCTCTCTCTTTGGAATATTGACGCTCTCTTTTATTGGCCAATAAATAAAATTACGCGTCTAATTACGATAGCAGGAAGGAAAAGGCTCTCGCCAATGAAGAATTGCGGAAATGATTGTAAAAGCATTCTCGAAGAACAGGCTTTCATATAACGTGTACTGGTGTTATGGTCAACTGTAGCAAAAGCACTCGCTCATATTCTTCCAAACGTCGCATGTTAATTAGGGACGTCCGGTGGGAGCTCGTAATTAAGTTATCTTTTTAAGTGCATTTATCTAAATTTATATATATATATATATATATATATATATATATAAATTGCAAAATTATTAATTTAATAAAATAATTTTTTACAACAGTATATGTATATATATATTAATATGTACTGTCGTATTAAAAAATGATCCCAGTAAACTTGCAATTTAACCAGATAAATTTGATGAAAAAAGTCGAATTGAAACTCGTAAAAGTTAATAACAAATTTTCAGAAATTTTATGTCCAATTAAAAAGATTTGCGATTAAGAAAACAAAACAAAAAAAAAAAATTGCAAATTTAGTGAGAAAAATTTGTTTTAGCTGCCCATTTTTAGCTTGAAATATTTTTATCAAATTTTTGTATTTTGGCAAAATAATCAAATTGCTGAAATATTTAAGTTTTGCGTAAAAAAATATTCTCTATGAGATTTCTGTCGTGTGTTGAGATGAAAAGTTAAAAGTCAGCGGAAACTTTTTATTTCCCAAAAACATTATTAATCGATGATTTTTGTGATGGCACGTGCTCTGTTCTATTATATGGAAATATTAAGTACATACATTATATATATATATTAGATATATAGGAATATAAGGATGTATATATATACATATATATAGGAATATAAGGAGATATATATATATATATAGCTTTAACGATAAGCCACGTTGTGGAGATTGTCGTTGTCAGGACGCACCTTCTTTGCTCTCTTCTTCCTCTTCTTCATCTGACAATAAAACATTTTTAAGCTGTGAGCTACCATAGATCGAGACCTGTCTCGTCACCTGTCTCACACGAGAGAAATATATATATATATATATATGTGGATGACGTGAAAAATGATTTATCATCAATGGAATGAAACGAAGCGGTCAGTTTAACATGCCGTAACCCGTAACCGAGATCTAAAGATATTTGATACGTGTATACACGACGTATTATTATTCACGATGACAAGTGCATCAGCCACTTTTTATCTAACGCTTGAGCGGAGTCTTGAAATATTTTACGATACAATGGTAGGGTGTTTAATTTTTATCTCTCAATTGTTTCACGTTTTATATATATTTTAACCTTATAAATTCGTTGAAATTATTTATAACGTCATATATATATTTTTGTTCCAATTTATAAATAATTGATAATTTTTAAGTTTTCTTCGATATTTTTTTTTTTTTCACGTGATATCAGTACATGTAAAGGATTTTCTTTTTATCCTAGAGAGAGAATTTATTTTGCATCTTCAACTTTTCTAATAATCATTCAATCTATTTTTCGCTCAGGATTAAATTTTGTCTTTGATCGATTTTTTTTAAATGTTATTTTTGATTGATTTTTGTATCTGCCCTGCCTTTTTTTTTTTTATTCATTGTTTCATTCAATTCGATGGTTAATTATTTTCATTCCAAGCAATTTGAAGCAATCGATTTTAAGGGTTTTTTTAAATTGCGTTTTAGCTTATTTAAAATTTTTACATTTTTAACGCGAAATGAGCGAAAAATGGTCCTGGCATTTTCTCCGTTTCTCCTTGGCTATTATAAGCCCTTCGTCCCTCGATTGATCGAAGGATGGCCAGCCAACAGGCATGGGAAGAGAGTGCAAGAGACAGCCACGTAACTCGATCTCGAACGATAACGATTGAATTACCGGTGATCGTCTTACGACGAGCACAACATTTCTCCAGAGTAGACATCCTTCGTCATCGTTCTCTTCTTCTCTACATTTACTATTTTCGCAGCCCTTGTATGCATATATATATATATATATATATATATATATATAATGACGAGCCAACTTCCCGTCTCTCGTCTTATCGCTTTGCTGCACGGTAATAACAAGACAGGTAGGAATCGATCGTGAGATCTTATCCTTTCTTTCTCGTGAGATCGTGAGATCGTGAGAGAGGAGTCAATTCTAGAAACTCGAAGTAGCAAAAAAAAAAAATCAACACGAGAGAGAACAAATTTCGTCATTAAGAAATTCTTTTTCAATTTTTGAATTAATTTTTCGAAATTATTATTATTTCGAGATTTTATATTTTATGGCTATTTTAATAATAAATTACTTTTTAACGAATATTAGGAAAGTTTTAAAATGGAAATTTTTGGTTTTTTTTTCGTTCTCATTTCTTGACTACAAGTTTCATTATTCCAAGATATTCTGGGTGTATATATATATATATATATATGTAAAGGACTGTTGAGTAAGGAAGATGTCGTGTTTTCTCCTCTTCAAAAGAAACGCCACTCATCCAGAGTACGTGAGGTCATCATTTCTCTGGTGTGCCACGTACACGTGAATTACGTGTACCACGAGCGTTGTCATGCTAATGACAGAAGCTAGAACACACCGTGTGTGTTCTCCAGGCAACAACATCGTGAATATACGAGCAAGAGTGAGCTCATGTTTGTTTTTTTTTCTGTTTTTTTTTTTTTTTTTTCTCAGCTTGGTACACTATTTAAAATACATTAACGATCAAATGACAAAATGGCTCTTGAAGTAAATAATTATGAATTAAAAAATTATTAATATTCATAAAAAAAAAAATATTTATTTAGTCAAATTTTTTTTTTTTTTTTCAATTAAATTATTCAAAATAATTGGAATTTATATTTTTTCTTTTCCATTGGTCCTCTCGGGTTCCACCTTGAGATAATTTTCTCGTATGCACAACTATCGCATACGTAGCAGAGAAAAATATATATTAGTTCCGTCCCAGAGAACAGCGAATATTTTCGCTGTCACGCGTGTCGGTCGATGAAGAAAACAAAAAAAAAAAACAAATTGCCAGAGAAGGAAAGAAATGGGGGAAAAAAAAATATAGCGGCAAATTCACGAGTGAGGAAACAAGAAATGAGTGAGAGCAATAAAATCAGCTAGGCAGCATGAAATTATCAATAAAATTGCCAATTTCGTTACGAATTCGTCCAATTTGTATCTGGAAAATTATCTGAATTGGCTCGTTAAAAATTTTGCCGAAAAAAAAGTCTTCAGACAAATGTGGAAATTAATTTCTACAAAAAAAAAAAAAAAAAAAAAGACGGCTTTTTTTTTTTTTCTCGAAATGGTAGTGACGAAATTTTGGATATTTTTTTTTCTCTCTCTATAGATCGTTTTAATTAATTCGTGAATTGATGAAATGATTTTTTTTTTTTTTTTCTTCTTCAAGACGTTACAATTTTATTATACCTAAACTTTCCCCTAAATTGCGTCAGAGATGAATACGAGTCATCGAATAAACACTTTTAAAATCTTTTCATACCTCGCAATTTTACGAGCTACTTTAATTTTCATTCTTTGGCGGATCTACAACTCGTAACTATCCACCAATCGACCGCACGAATCCATCAGTATATATATATATATATATATATATATATGCAAACAAACTTTTTTTTGCCCAAAATTTCACTCAGCACGAACGGTCAATATTTCGTTGAATTCCAGCAGGTCAATGGCCGAAAGGAGTAGCAGTGGCGTTTTTTTTTTTTTTTTTATAAATTGTTTAAAAAATTTTTATATTCATTTTTTTACGACCCAGGTGACTCAGGCCCACTACAATGCTGATAATATAGGCGCAGCCCTACTAGCAAAAATCCATACAAAAATGAATTTCGAGAAACATTTTTTTAATTTTTTTTTTATATATTTAATATTTATCTCTTAAACATTTTTTGAATTAGTCAAAAAAAAAATCGTTACTCGGAAAAAGTGATTTGAAAAAAAGTTTCCAAAATGACACTGATGATGGCATTGAATTTTTACTTTCGAAATAGATTGAATAATTTTTTATTCAATCGAATGAGATAAAAATAATGATATTGAGGCAGAAGAAATTTCGTCAGGAGAGCAAATTGCCCGATTTGCCTCTACAAGACCCGACAGTAGCAAAAATCAAGAACAGTAGTTGTTTTTTTTTTTTTTTTGTGTGGGTGTAAAAGTTGATAAGCGGCATCGAATCATCAAAGTGAGACACGCGTGGCGAAGAGAGAGCCGCGTTTGATTATATGAAGCTGTGCGTGTGGCATCGCCGACAGCTAATCGAGCGCGTGTAGTACGCGAGGCAATCTTTTCTCTCTCTCTCTCTCTCTCTCTCTCTCTCTCCATCCTTACTGGACATAGAAACCCATTGACTAGGAGATTAGGTGGCCCGGCTGTCTGCCGTTCGCAGACTCAATTGATCCAACATTGCCGCACCTTTCTCTCCTTCTCTCCAAGAAGGATTCGTTGGTGTTTTTTTTTTTCTATCTCCTTCGCTGGGCCCCTCAGGCTCGATCATCTCATTCCATTGAGAAAAAAAAACATACTCGTATAATATACGAAAAAAAAAAAAAAAAAAAAAAAAAAAACGGCCACGAAATCTCGAGACTTGCCACTTCTTTTTCATCCAGCAATCGCTCACGCCTCTGCGCAACGTTATTTATGGCCCTTTGATTTTATCGGTGTCGAATTTCGCGAGCGATTATTTGATGAATGAAATTCATGAGCGATGACGAGTATTATGTAACGATATCTTTGAGTATCGTTTATCAATTAATGGTGATGGAAAATGCATTAAAAAAAAAAATCTGGAATATTTCATTTTTATAAAATGAAATTTAAAAAAAATCTCGAATATTTCATTTTTATAAAATGAAATTTAAAAAAATCTGGAATATTTCATTTTTATAAAATGAAAATTAAAAAAATCTCGAATACTTCATTTTTATAAAATGGAATTAAAAAAATATCTGGAATATTTCATTTTAATAAAATGGAATTTAAAAAAATCTGGAATATTTCATTTTAATAAAATGGAATTTAAAAAATATCTGGAATATTTCATTTTAATAAAATGGAATTTAAAAAATATCTGGAATATTTCATTTTAATAAAATGGAATTAAAAAAAAATCTGGAATATTTCATTTTAATAAAATGGAATTAAAAAAAATCTGGAATATTTCATTTTAATCAAATGGAATATTTGTTTTTATTGGAACGAAATTTTCGTTAATATTTATTGCAAATGAATATATAACAAATATGAAAAGTATACATGAATTAAAAGCTTGACCATGTAGCTTTTTATTTAAGGTAAAATTAAAAAAATATTATCGAAACTTTTAAATCTACTGTCTTGATCTTACTAAGTGCTCTGTGCTCAATATCCAGACATTTTTTTTCCACGTATAAAACACACTCTGATAGAGTTATAAAAGCATCGCTGATAAAACTGGCTATTTCGCGATGTAATATTAATTATCATTATGTGGCATTAAAATTTGTATGTCTCTCGCGTTAATTTTATTATTACCTACGTTGTCGTTTTCAGGGTCTTTTATTGGCAGTGTAGCGCATGTATATTATCAAACCGGTGTCTGTGGCTTTTCGCGTGTGAGAGCCACCATTTTGACGATATATGGATAAAATAACGATATATATATCACACCAAGGTAAATTGGGCACAGGTCGAGGCCTTGTACGTTTTTGCCAAGCTCTTATATATACATACACACGTGTGTGCATATATATATATATAAATAAAGCTTTTTTCGTGATTCCCAGCTGTGAATCGACCTTCGCGAATTCTGGCATTTTGGGCAATTATATTCAAGCCCTAAATGTACGTCTTCCGTTTTTCGTCTCTCTTGCACTCTCTTTCACCTTTCATTCTCCGCATCGTTATAATTCCCTGCTAGTTTTTTTTTTTTTTTTTTTTTTTTTTTTTTTACCTCGAAAAGTATTCACAGACACACACATACTGAGGCATAAATACATAAAACATGCGGTAAAAGTGAAACACCTGTTTACTGATCTTTATTCGTTAATGGGAACGAGAGCGAAAAGCCTCGAAGGACTCGTTTCAGGAAGGCCAAATTTTCTACTGACTAAATTGTTTCGTTGTACCCTTGAAGATACTTCTAAATGATAACACCCCTGGCGCTATGATAATCCTCCAATCGGAGTATTTAATTTTGCCCCTCTACGTATATATATATATATATTTTTTATTCTCGTTATATTCTCACAAAATGAAAAAGTTTGGCGTTAAAATGTTGGCCTAACGAGCTGCATGCACGAATTTATATATATATATATTCACGTTAAATTTTACACGAGGAAAAAACAGCAAGAACCTCATTGCCCTACTAAAATAATTATAATTATTTCAATAGGGCAAACGATAAATTTTGCATTTTATCATTTCCGGAAGGAGCAAATTTTGAGAGACTGTACAATTACACCGGGGATATCGGACTGCACTTGGCTTGACCGAAAGGTCAGGTCAAAAGTCCACCACGGTATCCTTTGAATAATTTATATATTTTTCGTATATACAAGCTTGCCATTTTCGCTCAATTAATTCAAAAACAAAAAAAGAGTCCTCTTGTGGAATCTCCCGGAATAAATTATGCAAAAATTCTCCAAGTCAGAATTTTTTTTTTTTTTTTCATATCTTTGCAAAATTTCTTATGAAAAAAAAAAAAAAAAATTGCATCTAATCTTGACGATAATTTTTTATTATTTATAATTGGTAAATCGTAAATTTGCATAATAATAGGGAACAAATTTCATTCAAACATTAGCTAATGTAAAAAAAAAAAAGAGAAAAAAAAATCACATTGATGATAACAATTTCACTGATGTGGACAAGATACGATGATTTTCTTTCACATTAATCCACAATCTGTCATGCTGCGTTTACAATCTCGCTTGTAATTACAGAGAGTAGAGTAAATCCAAGGCGATTGCATTCTCGTACAATGTTTATGTGCATAAATATATATATATATATATACGCTTGCGTCTCTGAGAACACTCGGGTGAGCTCTATCCGCTTGAATTCCCACTCGGAATCTTCTTTTCTCTTCTTTATTCATATACGCCGGCGATACGCCCACAACCGACTCGCTTTCTTCTGCAAGCACTCGAGATGTTGTTTTTTTTTTATTTTTTATTTTTTGTTCACTCGCGGATATATGCAATTTAATACATATGTAGGTGCGTCCATGCTGCCTCGTATATGGGAACGAAAGGAAGAGAGAAAAGTCTCTTTGGGCGTGTGTAGGTGGGTCTGTAGCTTTTTTTTCTTCTTTTTTTTTTCATAATTTTTTTTTTATAAAACTCGCGAGGTGCGTACAAATGACATAAAGATCGTCGCGTTATCGTTGAAGAACGTAGCGCGATATAAACACCACTCTAAAAGCGGATATATATATATGCACATTTAGCATGCAGAAACCACAAAAAAAAATTTTTATCAAAGTTGTCGTCCAACTTCCACAGTCTCGCTTTCGTATGTGCAGCTGCACTTTTGTTTAGTCAGCTCGGGGCGAAAAAACGCATAGCTGGCAAGTAACGAGAAGCTTTCGAGGAATTAAAAAAAAAAAAAAAACAAAATAATACAACATCAACAATTTGCCTTCAGCAGAGTCAACAATTTGTCGACTTGGCAGTTTATCAGCTACGGATAAATGAAATTTTAATTAAAAAATAATAATAATAATTTCACATTAGTTGAATTTTTAACGAATTCAATATTGCTATTGATGAGCTATTATTGCTAGTTGCTTAGTTAGTTATTTATTTTCAGGTATACCCTTTTAAGGGTGTTTAGACCCAGAGTTCCCCCCCTATACGTATGAGCTATTATTGCTATTATTTGGTACTTTGGCTATGAGATTTGAAAAAAAAAAAATAAAAAAAAAATAATTCAACATCAACAATTTGCCTTGAGCAGAGTTAACAATTTGTCGACTTGGCAGTTTATCAGCTACGGATAAATGAAATTTTAATTAAAAAATAATTATTATTATTTCACATTAGTTGAATTTTTGATAAAATGAAGTTTATATTATATTTTCCCTCTTATTTTCGAATTATTTGAAACATTTCACTGGTATAAATAATTTTTTTCTATGAATTTTCAATAAATTTTTGATTTTTAACGAATCTAATATTGCTATTGATGAGCTATTATTGCTAGTTGCTTAGTTAGTTATTTATTTTCAGGTATACCCTTTTAAGGGTGTTTACACACAGAGTTCCCCCCCTATACCTATGAGCTATTATTGCTATTATTTGGTACTTTGGCTATGAGATTTGAAAAAAAAAAAAAAAAAAAAAAAAAAAAACTATTGTAATTGTATATACAATTGATAGAAATTCCTCGCACAATTCGATGACGAAATTATTAAACAATTTTAAAAAATGATAAATTAAATATTATATCGCATTATTCGCAGTGTGAACTCGTGTCACGTGACTCGATTGAATTAATTATCAAAAGTTAACTAATTAACCCCGGGGGTGTTTTTTTTTGCTTATTCGGAGTTTGCACATCGGGGGATGCTGATCTGGGAATTCAGCTCGGGTGCTGGTGGAGATTGCGTGAGTACGAAACATCTACAGTGTTGCCCTTTGCCCTGTATGGCCCTCATGAGAAGCTTTCACGTAAACCATCAGCCAAAGTGCGGTAGACGGAGGGGGGGGGGGGGGCAAGAGAGAGAGAGAGAGAAAATTTCAAAGCTCTCGTGAGCTCACCGCGTATAATTGTTTCGCAATTATACGATGGTCGAACGATCAGCTACCGTGTGTAACCACATTAAGCCCGAGTCTCTCTGTTGGTTTGGATAATCTAATCGATCAATAACTTTGGTCATGTCCTCTTAATGAATTTTTTAACGAATAAATATTCCGATGATAATTATAAATAATCTTTATAATTGATAATATATTTTTTTAAAAATTAATATTAATTTTTATTATTCCATACGAAATTAAATAATCAAATTGAAATAATTTTTTCTCGTTATTGAGAATTATTAAAATTTTTGTTTATTCGGAAATAATCAATATCAATGTCGATTCTCAATTTTTTTAAATTATGATAATGTACATTCGATTTGAATAATTGTTTGTCATTTGGGGGGGAAAAAAAAAAGAAAAAAAAAAAGTTGTTTATAACATAATTTAATTGATGGTAAAAGAAAACTTATTTTTCCCAGTGAGCTCCCTGGCTCGTTGTACACAGAGTATCGTTTTTCTCTGTTCAACACAGAATGGGGAACTCTCGCTCTCGTACTCTCTCATAGAGCTCTTCCCTGACCTCGTAAACTCTGCTCTACTTTTAGTGAACGCGCATTTCCCTCGCTCGGCAAGGAAACAAAACGATAAATCTCGATTTCTCGACGCTCTTCCGACTGCAAAAGTCTTTCTCGCTCTTTTCCTCTCCCCCCCTCTCTCTCTGTTTTTCTCTCTTTTATGTTTCCCTCGGGAAAAATCGATTTGGAACTTTGCCAAATTTTTTTAACCCCCTCGCGTAATGGATGAAATTTTTTCAAAATTGTCGAGTCTTTTGACCTGCCAGCTTTTCATGAATTTCACTCGGTGAATAATTTTCATTGGGACGTACGAAGAAATCAATAACGAACTCTTTTCACAGACTTTGCGGTTCCTCTCTTATAATAAAGGAACAAAAAAATGCTCATTCTCTCGTATATATATATAAATGAGAATTTATGAGAAGAAAATTACGACTCTTTGGCGTCTTTCTCGTTGCTTCGTTCGCGTATACGCGAGAAGATATATATATATATATATAGAGAGAGAGAGAGAGAGAGAGAGAGAGAGAGAGAGAGCTCTTGCATAGTTTTCACTAACCAAGCTCAGTATAATTGAGCACAAAGGAAGGCGACAGACGTTCTTATTGCCAGCTCGTGACCTGATTCGGTTATTCTCGCATCGTTCGACCTGAAAAACTCACTAAACTTACACCCGCCATATTATTATTCTACATAATAGAAATTTAAAAATTTTCTATCCGAGATGAAAATTTGATAAACTCTTAAATTTTTAAGCTGAGGAAAAAAATAGCCCTATGGGGATTTCTTCGGGATTTTTATCGCTTGTTATAATTTACCAAAGTATACTTGATCCACTTGACTTACTTGAATTTATTATTTTTTTTCTTGTTGTTTTGTTGTCTACAAAAATGTCAAGCTCGTACATTTTATATTAATAAAAACGACACTTTACAGTTCATTAAACCAACGAAAATGCAACATTTTTTTTTTTCTTCTAGCAAATGTAAAGTTCTCACGCTTGAAAGAATTTATTTGTCAATTTTTTTTTTTCTCTCAAGTTGCCTGATTAGGCGTTGCACTTAATTTCTGGACAGAGTGCGAGAGAGAGAGAGAGAGAGAGACTCGCTTCGTGTTACGCCCTCGAAGCACATAACGTAATATCATCGTTAAAAAGCGTTTCATTTCTATTATACATAAAATAAACTCAGTATTTTTATGAAAACCCGACTGTTGTCACTTCTCTAGAGAATCGTAATCGCGGGTGCGGCTATAAGTCAGAAGAGGAACGATTTTTCTATCCTTCAATCCATATTTTTTATTCGTTCAATTTTCATAACGAGACCTCGTGAGCACGAGAAACGTTTTTATGATGTCACAAACACACGCACACACACACATACATGCATTGTTGACCTCGAGTGGGACTCACCTCTCGTTTGATAATTTATTGAGTTTCCTGGATAATATATATTTTTATAGGCCGCTCATGAAGAACCAGATGGCGATGATAGTCGAAAAAAAAATATATATATATATATATTTATATGAATTTGAATATACGTCTGTACCAGCCACGTGATTACGCACATTCATATATAAATATATATACAGTTCCTTAATGAAGCACTATGAGGCTGTAAATCAACTTGGACATGACAGCCACTTCGTCGTCGCCTTAGTGGCTGCCGAGGACGCGTTGAAATTCCGAGATAAATCGAAAGACCCGAATTTTTATCACATTTTTAAAAAATTTGTTCACGTAACATTTCAACGAAAAACTTATTTACGAATTAATTATTCAATTAACCGTATAAATTCGGTATAGGTATACTTGGCAAGGGATATTAGTCTGGAAATTTATGAGTATGAAAAAAAAAAATCGATCCAGAATTCTATAAATTTGAAGTTTATCTTATTTTTCTGATGTCATTCTTAATTAAAATAAAAAAGATACTTGTAATGATGATAAATATTAATGATGAACAAATTTTTCCACGTTAGTTACGTTTCTAAAAAAAATATTTTTCACCTTGAAGTTAAGAGTTTCAATGGTAAAAAAAAAAAAAAAATTAAAAAAAACAGATCATATTTATGGTGAATTTTATATTAGCCTGTGATGATTTATTCGATTTCAAGAAATTCAAATAACTCATCATATTTAATTAAATCAAATTTATTAATCATAAATCAAATTTGTTTTCATACTTTTTTTTTTTTTTTCAACGTTTTCACAATTTTTTTAACCCCTTAATAATGGCTCTTTAATGATAAAGCGACAATTCTGTTTTTGTTTATAATAATATCTCCCATCGAATTCTCGTGTTTGCGTGATATTGCTCAGCATATCTCATTATATGCTCATTGAATTAAAACTGATGACTCATTTTATTAACTATAAGCTATATATATATATATATTCGACATGAAACGGATCAGGTACACTGTAATATTTTTATTAATCACATTAATTAGATCATCGACGATGGTATTTAAAGACTAGTCGAGACCTCTCTCTCTCTCTCTCTCTCCCCTCCATTATTTTCTAAGCGAACGTTATCGTTTTACCGTTATGACTAGACCGGCCTGTCTCTCGCCTGATTAAATTCGTTTCGCATACAGACAATCGCAAATTGAGACCGCTCGATGAGCACGGAAATAAGAAAGTCAATCAGCCGATGAGGCTCCTTCGTCAGACCTCCCATGAAATTAATTTATTTTCGGTGTTTGCCCGTTTAGCCTTGTATACGAAGACATTTAGCCCGAAAGGACTGATTGATAAGGACAAAAATTTTCGATATATATAATTATTCAATCGATTAATTTTTTTTATTTTTTTATTTTTTTTTCAATTCATGAATAAACATTATGCGGCTCTTTAAATATTTTGCTATTGCCAAACGTATATATTTATCCGACCCTCGTTTAATTACTTAACGTCAGAGGATTTATATGAGCCCTGACATAATTTTATATGTCATTCTCGATTTTTCAAAGTGAATCAAAATATTCATTAATCTTTTTAACATTGGAAAATCGATGAAAATTTCTTTGAATCAAATGAAATTTAATGAAAGTTTTCATTTACAATAAATTAAATTTTCATTTCGTTTTTCCGGTTTATTTTTCGTTCCTCGTTTTGCCTCTTTGATTATAAAACTAAAATTAATCAAAAGCTTCTCGATAATGTGAAGGGGCGGGGGGGGGGGGGCGAGAAAGTCAAAGACATTCAACGAGCGTGAGAGAAGCTTGAGTATATATACGGGCACTTCGATGAATCTCTTCATTGCGAAGCAAGTTGCATTTCTTCTTCTTATTCTTATTCTTCTTCTTCTTCTTCTTCTTCTTCTTCATCATCGTCTCCTTCTCCTTCCATATCTCGCCACGCTTCGCGGACAAGTTGGTTTATGGTTACCTTTCTCTCTCTCTCTCTCTCTCTCTCTCTCTCTCTCTCTCTCTCTCTTTCTCTCGTTCTCTCTTACTCCAAGACAGGTTAGGCTGGCTTACACTCTGCGGTAGAGTTGACTCTCTTCTCTCTCTCTCTCTCTCTTTCTTTCTCCCCATTGAGAGCTATGCCCGTGGAGGTGGCAACAGGTGCTCTCGCGGGTCACAGTTCGATGCCCGAGCTCCTTACTATATGTACCATTTTTCTCGTGATTCCCTTTATATATATATATATATCATTTATTGCAATCATTTCATAATTGTTTTTTTAATCACTTTACAATTCAATCACTTATATCTGATTGTCCCTTATGAAAAATTCCATTCTACATTTGTTTTCTCGAAAATTTTGAAATTTTTTAAATTTTTTGTTCTTCCATCAAAGTCAATTAAAGAATTTACTTACAAAGAAAATATTTTCTTTTTTCTTGCAACAAATAAATATGTCTCATCGTTTAGATTGTTCCAATTATAGGGAAATTGCAGCTCAAAATTAATTTCATATGTTAAATAATATTTATTATTGCAAATTAAATTTTCAATTTAAACGTTTTTATAATTGCAATAATTTTGTAAATATCCGACAAGTAAGAATACTATTTTCAAAATTAAAGAATTGTGAATGGCTTTTATACTGTCGCAAACAGCTGTTCGAACTCGCCATGGGGCTGTGGCAATCGGATATGTCGCCCCCCTCGCATCGAAATCGAAAGAATCGATAGCGTTGCAGGAGACTAAATTTAACGAGGCATTCAAATATATTACGAAGAATATATCGTTTTATTTGTCAATTTTTATCACGTAATTATCAATGAAAAATAATTGAAAAATTTGAAATTGTTATTTCGTATAAATAATTTTATATATATATATATATATATATATTTCTATCATTTTGTATCAGCAGAGTAGCTGTAAAAGTCGTATACAAAAATACTAGAGTATCCGATGGATTCAGGGGTGACCACTCTTGTTTGCTGGGAACTAGGGAGAAAGTGAACGGGGGTGGATTGTCATAGCAATGCTGGCGAAGAGCAATTTTATACCTTAGTATATCGATCGGGGAGAAAATAATTTTTTATTGAATATTCCATCGGGTAAAAATTGTCATCCCCTTTAAAAATATTAAAGAGCGATAATTTCTCATTCGATGAGATATAAAAAAATTATCTAAATATAATTAAACTTCTTTCCTAAATTACTCGTTTTCACATTTAAAAAATATATTTTTCATGGCAGAAAAATTTTATGTGTCGATAATTTTCGTTATAAAAATCATAATTCAATTAGAATGTAAATATATTTTTTTTTGCCAATTGATAGAATTATTGGCAAACAAATTCCTTTGAGAAATAATAATATTTGTTCTAAATTATATTATTTTAATATTTTTTGTTATTCATCAAATGTTAATGTAATTTAGTAAAAATTTTACTAGTTTACTTTGTATAAATATTAAAAATTATTTTTCTCGTGTTAAACCGGCTTTGTGTTAGTAACGGCGAGATCTGCTTTATCGATTGAGCCAGTTTGACTTTTTCCTCGCGCTCGGTACATTTGTGTATAACGTTCGTCCTGATGCCATCAGATGGCGTGTCAGCCTTTGCTCGGTGAACTCGAGCAGGATTACCGGAAGAGGGTCTTCGTAAAGGCGGAAAATTGATCCTTACGAAAATTTTCATTCCAGATTCGAGTGCATTCTCTAATTTCACCGAGAATGCTGAAAATTTGCAGTATTTGTGACTTTTTCAAAAATTCAAAATTGATGCGAAATCTATTGAGGGTTGAAAAAGAGAGTTTTTTTTTTTGATAATTTTTTTTTTTACATTTTGAAGGTTTGACATTAATATTGACAGGACATTGTTAAATTAATGACGTTAAGGAGATATTACGAGCAAATGAATGCAACATGGATGAAAGATAAATTTTCAAAGCATCTTTCTCAGAAATTATTGGAAATTTTCAGCAATACTTAATTGGTTAAATTTAATTATAATTTTTATTACTAAACTTCGGTATTTCACAGTACCTTAAATTTGAATGAATAATAATTATTATTAATTAAATAAAAAAAAAGGTCATTTTTTAAATTCATTTGCGATCGATAATTTTATGAGGATTTTGCAATCAGTTTGAGCCGCGTAACGCACACTTGACAAAATTGACAATAAAACTCTCGAGGCTTTTTCCAAACTTGAGCAGAATTATCTACGAATCGATAATTTCACGAGGATTTTGCAATCAGTTTGAGTAAAATCCTCGAGGCTTTCTGTGGACTTGAGCAAAATTTATTTCCGTTTTGGGGTAATAAAATATGTCCAGAATACGTGTAAAATCCGTCGTTCCATTCGATATAAGTGGATAATATTGCCTGACTCGATGTAATTCAAAGTAGTTTGGGACACGTATCACTTGACACTTTAGACGGTGTTTTTAGATATATATATATATATATATATATATATATATACAAACATATCACACTCGAGTTAGATATATATATATATATATATATATATATCTAACTCGAGTGTGATATGTATATATATATATATCTCGAGTGTGTCGGGTGATCGATCGCGCACTTGTTCACTGTGATACATAATCGCTGCATTGCGACACATATAGGGCACGTAGACACGATGAAAACTCTCTCTATATATATATAGAGAGAGTATATATATATATATAGCTATATCAAAATGACTCACACATTTATATTTATCTTGTCATAAACGCAAATTAAAAAATAAACAAAATATTTTTTTTTTTTACTATTTGCGTTAAATAATTTAAATAAATTTTCATAATAAACTTACTTGGCATTGCCTGCCGAGTCAAATTCATGACTGGCGTTGTTGTTCCCATCAACGGCACGTCCGGTCTGAATTATTGGAGAGAAAATTCACAATATAAAATAAAATATATAAAATTACGATAATTATTATTGAAATAAAATTGATAAATGAAATTTTTTTAAGATAAATTAATCTTACACCGTCATTAACATGATTGTGTTTTTGATGATAAATTTTATCGAAAAATTCTCGTTATTATTATTTAAAAAAAATATATATTTTTTTTTTTTCTTCGAGAAACAAACACGCACTTCTCGTCTAACAACGAAGGACTGAACTTGGTTTAAGAATACCACCCCAATATATTTCGAGTACTCTGCGTATACTCCAAAAGCGTTCGATTTTTGTACAGTTAGGAATTGTCGCGGTGGTGGGGAAGAAGGTTTATAATCCACAGTCAGGACACGCAGGACAACTTTGATTCCAGAATCTTTTGCCCCGATCAGGTAAACGTCTCCACACCTTTTTTTCTCTCTCTCTCTCTCTCTCTCTCTCTCTCTCTCTCTCTCTCTCTCTCTCATTTTTCTCTCCCATCTCTCGATGCTTTTAACCTCTCGTGCCCTACAAACGCGTGTCGATAACATCGCAAAACTGGCTTATTATAATCCAAATTAATTCAAACATTGAATTATTCGGTTCGCGGTATTTCCACAATTTTTTTTCTCTTTTTCCCTCCTTGTGCGGATATTTTTTTTTTTTTTTTTTTATTTTTAATCTCACTTCAACGGATATTATAACGGTTTGGTGATATAATTATCGCAAGGTCCGAAATTCTACGCCAAGTATGGAGATTTTTTTTTTTTTTTTTTTTTTTTTCCCCCCTCGTCGGATTACCGTTGAATCATATTTTCGCTCGCTGTCCAGTTACCAAATTTGCCAATTTCATGCAACGGAAAATCAAAGGATTTGCTCAAAAATAAATAAATTATGATTTAAAAAAAAATGAAGTTTTATTCATTGAAAAATTTGGCCCGAATTAAATTTTACAATAATAATTGGAAAATTGGATTTAATTATCTTAATTAAATTTCGTTCAATTTTGGCAAAAAATTGCTAATAATTGCTTAATTGACTCAATAAATTTGATTTATCCGGACAGATTTTTGGTTTATTCTAATTATTATTATTTTTTTGCCAAAATTAATTTGTATAAAAAGTGTTTTTTTTTTTTTTTTTTTCCTTTTTTCTTGAGCGACTTGTTGCTATTAAGAAAAGAAATTCTTAACAGGGTTAATAATGGTCGTCTGGTAACGGTGATGCCAGTCTTGACGTTTATCGTTCTCCACCTCTTATTGCCATCGTCGGCGTCTTCGTCTTCGTCGTCGTCGCCGTCGACGCGTCAGCAGAAAGCTCAGCGCACTGTCGCCGCTCTCATTATGCATCACGTGCGTTACGCGCCATGCATCTCTTGAAACATATATATATATATATATATATATATATATATATATATATATATATATATATGTGTGTGTGTGTGTGTATGCATATATAAATATATATGTATGCATATATACATATATATGTATGCATATATATATATATATATATATATATATATATATATATATATTTATTTATTTATTTATTTATTTGCACTTGGAACTAACTCAACTATAACGCGATTCTCCATTCCGAGAGTACCCCTCGTAGAACTTGGGAGTAATGGACTCAAACAAATATTTCCCGTTAATGTGACTTTTCCAAGAATCTATTTTTTTTTCTCTCTCTCTCTTTAATGTCACAATTTAATTGACAATGAGTTCAATTCTATATATATATATAAGAGGTGATGATGATGATAATGAGGAATTTTTGCAAAGAATTGAAAGAAATTTTAATGTTTGTGGAAAATTTAATTTTGTCATTTTTAAATAATTTATTTTCAAGGAAAAATTGAAGTAATTTTCAATCATTAGCACACGAAATATCATTTCTATTTATTGAATTACTTAATAAATATTTATTACAATGATAAAAAACAAATTAGTGTTTTACCATTAAAAAAAAAAAAATGAAAAGTAATTAAAAAGAAAATTATATGCCTCGAAAATTACAAAAGTTTATTTTTTTATTTAAATTTTTTCAAATTCATAAAAATAAGCAAAATAAAAATTCAGCGCTATGTTAAATTTTTAAAAATGAGAAAAAGAAGGAAATCGATTTCGTATTGACAATACTGCTAAAATTGCCAGTAAAAAGCCAGTTTACCGAGCTCTAAATCGACTTCCGGCATTTTTGCAATCGTATAAGAGAACACATCCGCGAGCGCACCTTTCGCTCATTTCCGGGGTGACCGCGGGGAAAATAATTCGATAAACGTTTCGTATCAATACACATAAATAATGTGAGTGTATGTGTGTGAGTTTATTTGTGTTTATGCTATTTATATATAGGTAACTTTGACAGTGGTCAATAAATATACACCCATGTGTGGACGCGGTAAAAGTGTCATTTAAACAAAAGAAAAGGCAAAAAAGTGGTGAGAGAGAGAGAGAGAGGGAAATGTACACGCGCCCAATCGTCGTGTCGTTGACCCGTTTCTTTCGCTGCTTCTCGAGTTCATGACCCGCTGCTGATGCACAAAATTGCTCAAGTGCAATTCTCCTAATCCCCACCTTTTTCGCCAATAATGATAATAATTGAGAATCACATGCGCGAGTCCGATTCAAAATGACGATTTGGGCAAGTCATGAATACACAAAAGTGGAATTTGGTTTTTTTTTTAAATTTTTTTTCTCAGCTCAATTTCTTCTTTTGGGCCGGATCAGTGCAACGAGTTGATCATGAAGCGAGTGCAGCATGCAGATTCTCATTATTTCGCGCAGCGACTAAATGAAACGACAGGCTCGTTTGATCGTTAAAAATATATATATACAGATAAGAATTCTTACCAGGCATCGTGTAAGAGCTGCACGAGTTTAAATAACGATTCATTAATTCACTCGGTTAAATACCCATCCAATATTCTGGCCAATGAACTTATCATCTCTGTTTCGCTTGTAGACGACACTATAAATTAGTCCCCTTCCCTCCCCCCATGATCGCGTGTGTTGAGATAAAAAATATACGGTGATTGGACACTTGAGTATATGTAGGAGGATAAAAAAAAATCAGTTATTGCCTGACGGAAATATGTGATGAAAAAAAATAAAATAAATATATATATATATGTATATATATGTGCGTCATATAAAGCGATATAAAATACAAGAATGTAGAATTATTTACACATATTTTTTTTTTTTTTATATATTTTCCAAGTATACAGTCAAATTTCGAATAACTCAACTTTTCATTAACTTGGTGATTTTTTTCTTAGGTTAAAAATGATCCTGAATAATGATCTTTGTGAATAAATTATTTTTTTCGGAAGTTGTCGCGTGAAAAATGCACGTCGTCTTTTTAATTTTCAAAATAGCTGCAATCATCAAATATTTTTCAGCTAAATTTTTTCCTGGGTTAACCCATGCCTTTTGTTATTCTACGTTTTGAAGACAAATCTCGGGGCTCTTGGGGCTCTCGAGGCGATATTAGGGAAAACACGATATTACAGAGTCCCCGTGACCTCTACGAGGCACATGAGAGTGGGGGCAGCCTTCTCCTCTCTATGCCAGATTTTTTAGAGAGAATTTAGGGAAAACGTGATTTTACAGTGCGCGATCTTACGGAGAGTCGACTGTATATATATGTAATATATATGTAATATATATGTATATACGATAATCTGCTTGTGATTGTCGATGAACTTTGTAATTTATATATTGAGGCCAGCAAATACCTTTCTCAGGACAATCTGGTGCACATCGTCTTCGGTGCAATCAGATATAAAATATATATGTATATATATATATATATATATATATATATATATATATATATATATATATTAACCATATAAAGTTTTTCATCCTTATAATAAATTGAGTTAATTTACGATCGACACTCTTGAATTCGTCGAAAGAGATAATTGACGTCCTTATGGCAATCAAAGGATTCCATGTGGAGGCTCCTCGAGTATTTTATATTCTTCGTGTATACACGACTCCTTAGTATGAAGGAGGAGGAGCCACCCAAACTCTGGTAATTATGCATCTTTATTTCTCACACCCGAGAACGATTACTCACATTCTTCTATCCCTCCCTCATTGCGTTTGGGGTCAAAGAGTCAAAAGTATGACATTAGCAACAAATAGGGACCGAGACTGCCACGAGAATAAAGTTTGCTGTTCTTCACAAAATAAACATAGAGATTTATCAATGAAATTTTCTTATCACAAAAGAAACATTTTTTTGCAACGAAAATAAATATTGAATAACCAATAATGAGGGATTAATTAATTAATGATAATAAAGTGTTATTTTTTCATGGCGTCAAAATATTTTAGCGAAGGATTCATCGAGGGGTTAAAGTTTGCATCGTTGGTATGCAATGAAATTCGATGATAAAAATTAATAAAAAAAAACAAAAAATTTATCAACATTGCATAGAATTTTCTTTCCAATGATTATTTCATGCGATGAACACGACAATATGAACAATTGTCAAACCCCTCGGAACTCACCCTTGACAGGGGTTGAATTTTTTGTTCGAATTTCGTTGTATTCGAGCGATGAAAATTTCAATGTCATAGGTCAAACATTCTCAGACATATAGAGATTGAGCTATGCTGATAATCCAGTCATTGAACAATTTTTCAAATTGCCAATCACTGCAACGTTTTGTCGCTTTAACACTTTATCATTGGGCCTGGCTCCTCCTGAATCGTGACTAGGAATTTACAAAAGTCCCAAGTAAAATTTCACGTGTCTATATGATACGATTAATTCTCCCTTGGGGGAGCTTTTTTTTTTTGCTCTCTTCTTGCCTCGTTTGCATATTCATTATTTCCTTGTACACGAGTGAGTCTTGAAAACGTATTACGATTTTCGATGACTGAAGGGTTACTTAATTAATTAATAAAGTAATTAAATGAAATATTTGCTTTTGTGGAAATAAATTTGAATATATTCATATTGTTTGGGCATCATTTTCCAATTATCCTCAATGTATCCTTTAAGATTTTCCCTTTTTTGGTTTTTTTGATTTTTTTTGCAATGACCCCTGACTAACATTAAATCATGCTATATCGTCATAAGTCTTCTGCTCTCCCTTGGGGGGGCTTCTTTGTGCTCTGTTCTTGCCTCGTTTGCATATTCATTATTTCCTTGTACACGAGTGAGTCTTGAAAACGTATTACGATTTTCGATGACTGAAGGGTTAATTAATTAAGAAATTAAATGAAATATTTGCTTTTGTGGAAATAAATTTGAATATATTCATATTTTTTGGGCATCATTTTCCAATTATCATCAATGTATCCTTTATGATTTTCCCTTTTTTGTTTTTTTGTAATGATCCCTGACGAACATTAAATCATCCTATATCGTCATAAATCTTCTGCATGACCCCATATATATATATACGAATAAATTTCACCACATATTTGTGTTAATTAAAAAAGCATGAAATTCGCTACCGCTGAAATGATCCGAGACAGTGGAATCCTTTCATAATTCCGTCGCGTCTTTCTTCGTCTCTTTCATTTGCCAAAGAGCGGCGCTACGATCGCCATGGGGGAGCAAAAAAAAAAAAAGAAAAAAAAATGCTGGCTACAAGTGTGTTTAAAGCTCCGGGCGTCAGTTTCAATCAGTCTCTCTCTCTCTCCCAACTTATCAGCATCTTTACGTCCAAAACTCGAACACTGCCAAGTTATATATGTGCCATTTTTTTCCATCTTCATTTTTCCCACTCTTCGTTCTGGCCCTTAAAATTTGTTATGCCGGCTCTATGTGACGTGCCATGAAACGTCGTTGCGACGCCATCGCCGCGGTTGGCCCCTCCAAAAAAAGGATTTCGAAGTAAATTTCCAAAAATTACAGAATCGTTTTTTTCTCCTCTTCTCTCCTTGATGAGAAGAAAAATGATGACCTTTTGGACATTTTCACTCTTCCAATGATGGAGGCAAAGACTTTTCTCGACACCGTCAATCTCCTCCCCCTTTTTTTCCTTTATTTATTTATTTAATAATAATAATAATTATTATTATTATTCAACGTTTCTTTTTGTCTTTTTAACCTTAAGAGGGTTCCTCTCACACAGCCATCGCGAGATTTCGTAACGAGCACTTGACGCTCTTGCGAGGTTAACCGGATGTGGCCACGTAATTTCTACCTCCAACCCTACATTTATTATACAATTTAAAACTTTTTATCACACTTAATGTAGCCTCGTGAGATACGAGAATCTTAACTCACTTTTTTTTTTTTTTTTTCGTTATTTCCGCTAAATTTGGTAATTTCCGTTTGATCGTTCATTTCGTTAGGCCCGTTCGTTGAAAAATCGCTCTTTCAATTAGACAGCGCTGGAACGCACACGTTGATTATCAAATCGTTTCATCATCAATCATTTTTTTATACACAAACACATATATATATATATATATTTTTTTTTTCACACGAAGAACTTTTTATTCAATCGAGATATGTTTGGGAAAAAAATATGGGATAGGTCAAATCATTTTTCAACAAAAAAAAAAAAAATACATTAACGAAATTAACGCGCTTTGAGGTGGGAAGAGGTTTTTGTTGTCAATTATATATTTTTTAATTATACGCCCAATGTAGTTTTTGCTGCTTTGGTGAAAAAAAAAAAAAAAAATTACTTAGTAATAATAACACGAACATCCCCACCCCCCTCTCACCTCCACGTGACTCGTTTTACCTGTTAATTTAATATATATGCCTCTGGCACATGGAATACCACGCGAGCATTATGTGTGCCCCTCGGTCGTCTCGCAGACAAAACACAGGAGGGCATTAAACTACGCAGTTGGTTTGATAAAATAATTTTTTAGTGTGGGTTTGCATGTACATGTCCAGTTTGTAGCTTTTACTCCCCTCCCCCTCCCCCTCGCCCTCCCTCCCTCCCTCTCTCTCTCTCTCTCCAGCTCTCTCTCACTTTCTCACTCATTCTTATACGTCAGGAGAACTCGAACATGAAGCTCATTCAACAAATACAAGCACACGATCATATTATGTGACGAATATAATTTTAACAAGCAATGCTTCTTGAACTCAACTCACATAGAGGCATCTCAGGAAAAAAAAATGTAAAAATGGATATTTACAAATTATTATTATTATTATTATTATTTTATAATAATATTTTTCATCGCTCAATAATCATTAGCTGGCGTAAGATTTTTTTTTTTTAATATGAAAATCAAGACAAATGTCAAGGTGGTGGCGCCTGCGAATTGGCAACCGGATATATACCGGTGTCTTGGAGGTAGAGAACGATGGTGTTGGGCGCATGGGCTATATGAGCACCTCGAAGTGGGGCCGCCACTGAGAGATAGCTTTTATCCTCTCTTCTCTCTCTCTCTCTCCCTCTCTCTGTCTCTCTCTGTCTCTCTCTCCCTCCCTCTCTCTCTCTCTCTCTCTCTCTCTCCCTCTCTCTCTCTCTCTCTCTCTCTCTCTCTCTCTCTCTCTCTCTCTCTCTCTCTCTCTCTCTCTCTCTCTCTCTCTCTCTCTCTCTCTCTCTCTCTCTCTCTCTCTCTCTCGCCCCCTCTCTATCTCTTATTCTCTCTCTCCCTCCCTCTCTCTCTCTGTTATTCTCTCTCTCCCCCTCTCTCTCTTTCTTCCTCTCTCTCTCTCTATCTGTTATTCTCTGTCTCTCTCTCTCTCTCTCTCTCTCTCTCTCTCTCTCTCTCTGTCCATCTTTCCATCTCTCTCTCTCCCCCACGTGGCCATTTGGGTTCTCATTCGCGCTCGTATAGTAGCTCGGAGAATCTTCGAGGCCGTCCATCTCTCTCTTGCTCGAGGAGGAGAAACACTAGAGAGCCGGCTGGGTGGGCGGCAGTTGTCCAGGCCTGCCGCAGTCTGCGGCGAGGCGACGTGCTCTACACCGCGGAGAGCAGCGACAACCGCGCGTTCCTCCTCGCCATATGCGCGCGCGCGCGTGCTTGTATGTGTCTTTCTTTATTGCCCACCGCGGTGTCTACACGAATATGTCGTCGTCGATAAATGGATAAATAAACAAAAGCAAAAGAACAAAAATTCATTAATACAGGATGCTTCAGTAAATGTTTATTAATATACATATATATATATATGAATATGAATATATGAATATATATATACATAATCTCTTTTGCAAACAATTTTTTTTACACTGGTTGTGGGGGGTGTTTGTGTCAGTTTTTGGTGAGCAAAAGTGACAATTTTTCACTTAATTTTTCATATCTCTCTCTCTCTCTTCTTTCTCTTTAATTATTTCTTCCTCTCTTTCCCTCTCTCTCTCTCTCTCTCTCTCTCTCTCTCTCTCTCTCTCTCTCACCCATACACACAGCACACACACACACACCCGAGAAGAGAGAGAAAAAGAGATCCGTTAACTTTTCCGCGTGTTCTTGTCCCCGGGAGTCCCCGCGTGTCTTCTTCTTCTTTTCTCGCAAGATACGAAGGAATTTTTCTCTTCTCATCAGCGAAAGGTGGTGGAGGATGGGGGGGGGGGGAGAGGAGAGGAGAAGAGACACACATCGTTCATCGGCGTGAGGACGAGAACGGGGGAGTAAAAAAGTGGAAAGAAATTTAAAAAAGGGGGGGGGAAAAAATTGAAAAGAGAAAGGAAATGTTTGTCAAGATGGAAATAAATAACGGTTTGCACGAGACGAGTTTGTTATCATTAATTCGATCGTGTTATTAATCGTCGATTTAAATTATGTCACAGTTTTTTCCAAACGGTCTTGATCCTCGAAAAATTAATCAAAATTGACAATATTAATTGTTTATTTTTTTTTTGCTTATTTTATAATTAAAGAAAAAAAAAAGAAAATGTTATTTTAACGACGAGATAGCATAAAATAATTTATCATTTCTGTGGGGGAAAAAAAAAAAACAGAATAAATAAAAAAATGCGTTTTGATAATTATTCGAAAATATATGATAGCTCCGAATACAGATGAATTTTCAAGTGGCATTGACTGGTTTGGGAAATGCAAAATTCCCATTCTTACGGTGAGTTTAGTTACTCTTTGTTAATGGACCAAATTTTTTTTTTTTTTTCCTCAATCATTCGAGATAAGAAAAATTCAAAAATTTCAATTAAAAATTGAAAACCAGACAGATGGCACGTGGTGTGTGATAATTTTTTCATTCATTAAATTTCATATTTGAACAATTGCAAAAAGGTCAAATTCGATTTTATTTTTAACCCTCAAACTTTTTCCCCATTTTTCTATGACGATATAAAATGCGAGTTTTACGCTTAAAATGGCGATCAGGTCAAAGTCAATTGTTGAATAATTTTTTTTTTTTTCACCACTTTATTCTCTCAATTATTTAATTATTATTGTGGATTTTTTTTTTTCTTTTTTAAATTCATCAAATGTGATAGAATTTTGTTAATTCGTCGATGGACAACTTGATCTTCAATATATTTGCAAAGCCGTTGAAAAAAAAAGTAAAAGAAAAAAAAAAACCGGTATTGGATGCGGTAAAAATCGTCACATAGAGACGGATATAGTTGATGATCGGTAAATCCCGGGGGCGTGCCTGACAGTTCGACGGGGTTCTTGTGTATGTACGCTGCGCGTACAATACAACGAGCCTTTGGGCTGCGACGACGCGTGAGTCACTCGAGATTTCTCAGCGTTGAGGAACGAGCGAAAATGCTGTAGAATGCCTCTGCAGCAGCAAAAGCAAAAGCCAACAGAGGCAGAGAGGCTGCTCTCTGCCAGCCTGGAGAACGGCGGATGCTGAGGCCTTTTCTCTCTCTCCCTCCCTCTCGCTCTTTATCCCTCCCTCTCGCTCTTTATCCATTTCTCTCCCTCTCTTTATCCATTCCTCTCTCTCCCTCCTTCTCTTTGTCCATTTCTCTCCCTCTCTGTATCCACCCCCCCCCCTCTCTCTCTCGCTCTCTCTCGCTCTCTCTCGCTCTCTCTCGCTCTCTCTCGCTCTCTCTCGCTCTTTCTCGTTCACTTTTTGTTTTGAGTATATCCCCCGGGTCCCAAAGTAGCCACTCGACGGAGACCGGTATTAAGCCTACCTGTACATCCGATCGAGTATTATAAAGGATCGTTCTCGACCTGCCTGCGCCCTATACCTGCTCATCGGCGGACACTCGCTCGTTCCACCTCCACTGCCATCCTTTGACGAAATTCATATGGGCTTTTTTGAACGAAATTAATGAAATTTTCAGCAATAACATTGCTTTTCTTTTTTGTTTTTTTTTTTTTTAACAAATTTCATCTCAAGACAAAAGCTAAAAAAGAGATTTTTTTTTTTTGCATATTTTATTTATTTATAATAATTTGTATTAAAATAACAATCGGTCGGATAAATTGTCAATTTTTGTTTACGGTTAAAATATTGGTTTTTTTTTGTTTGAAATTTTGGCCCTCGTAGACACAAGAATTAATGAAATTTTAATTTTTCATTTCGTAATTTTCTATGACATCTTTAGCTGGCCTTTTTTTTTAAACGATATTCTAGTATAACAATAATAATAATATTAATAATACGTACCTTCAATTATTTCATAAATTATTTGAATTGAAATAAAATATATATATATATATATATATATTTTTTTCATCTAAAATTTGACCGGTTGAAACGTTTTATCGTTGACCAGCTTTGAACATACATAATCGACATGTTGCCTTGTTGGTGCTACGAACGTTTCACGAGGACTTCGAGCTTGTCCCTGACGCACCTGTACACTTGATCGTCCCTCAGTTCCTCTTCTCGCTACTTCTCCCTCCTTTTCTCTCTCTCTCTCTCTCTCTCTCTCTCTCTCTCTCTCTCTCTCTCTCTCTCTCTCTCTCTCTCTCTCTCTCTCTCTCTCTCTCTCTCTCGCTCCCTCTCTCGCTCTCTGAACGCTCGAGATAACGGCTCAGGTATAATCGTCAAGACCCCTCACCCACCCCTCTCTTCTCCCATCGTTCATATATACTACCACACATTTATACATATTATTTCGCCCCCTGGGTTCACTCTTCGTCGTCTTCACGCAACTCTATGACGACTTTTACCACGAGTACTTTGACTATATAGCGCGTGTGTACACGACGATCGTCTTATCGCTTTTATTCACGTATAGCTTTTGTTTCCTATACGATAATTTTCTCACGTAAAATCGTCAACGTTTATATATTTTTGCCACGAGA
Organism: Dyspetes luteomarginatus; assembly: GCA_963669185.1. Lineage (NCBI taxonomy): Eukaryota > Metazoa > Arthropoda > Insecta > Hymenoptera > Ichneumonidae > Dyspetes > Dyspetes luteomarginatus. The sequence continues at coordinate 4,429,492 of OY769904.1, forward strand.
CTCTCTATAGTCGATCTTCGTTCGACAGGTTTGATTTATAAGCAGCTTGAAACCTCAGCGAACATTCTTATGAATTTTTGTCAATTTAATTATTCATCTCATCTACATTATTAAATAATTAAATGATTAAATTTTTTTTTAAATCTTCAAATTTATCATTCAAAGTGTCAGTTGATTTGTAATTTATTACAACTCATTTTTATCCCTTATTTTTTATAAAGATTTGAAGGAAAATTTCATATAGCTAAAGTTGATTGGAATTGTTATTTTTTTTTGTTATTTTTTTTGTTCTTGAAATTAGACATTTTTTTTGGTGAGAAAATCATCATATATATTTTTTTTTTACGTTTATATATTTTTGCCACGAGACTCTCTATAGTCGATCTTCGTTCGACAGGCTTGATTTATAGACAGCTTGAAACCTCAGCGAACATTCTTATGAATTTTTGTCAATTTAATTATTCATCTCATCTACATTATTAAATAATTAAATGATTAAATTTTTTTAAAAATCTTCAAATTTATCATTCAAAGTGTCAGTTGATTTGTAATTTATTACAACTCATTTTTATCCCTTATTTTTTATAAAGATTTGAAGGAAAATTTCATATAGCTGAAGTTGATTATAATTGTTAATTTTTTCGTTATTTTTTTTGTTCTTGAAATTAGACATTTTTTTTTGTGAGAAAATCATCATATATATATATATATATTTTTTTTTTTCATCATTGTTTGTGAAAATTGGCTAATTATTTTTATTAAAATTTATAATGATAAATTATAAATTGGTCAGAAGAGTTGGAAAATTTTGGATTTTTTCGCAAAATTTTGTCGTCTAAGCGAGCCATCGGGGTGTGCAGACTTTTGATCTCGTCGAGCGAAAGAAAGAGAAAAGAGAGAGAGAGAGAGAGACTTGGCTATTTATTTTTAATCGGTGCTCTATTTTTGCCCCCTCCCCACTTCACGGAAATGTCTACACGCGAGAACGATCTCATCGAGCTCTCAACTATTACCACACTCGACTATACAGAATTTCCAATTTGTCATCTGCTATAGACGCCGCCTCATAATTAAAACTTTCATGTTTTTGATCATCCCGCCGATAATTTGAGCTTTTTTTACATTTATCCAAGGTCCTGGATAATAATTGGAAATTATGCCGAATTAGCCACAGGCTATTTTTCGTTTAAAATAATTTATACTAATTTTTGAAATTCGAGAGACAATAATTATCCGCTAATTATATATTTTTTTTCTTTTAATTTATTTTATATTTTTATTTTGGGTTTTATTAGCTCCTGTCGCGTTTCGTGTTTACCTTCGAGAAATCGAGAGTCGCGCTAGATCGAGAGTGACTCGAAAGGACCGTCCTTGAAACGAGTCATGAATTATTGGGCATTAACGTCTCTTCATTGCGCCCTCGGGGAGAAATTTTTTTCTCCCGATTATTTAATGACAATTTGGCAAAATGAACGAGTGTTTGCCAAAATTAATTTAAAGAAAAATTCCTTTCACTGCAAGGATTTTCAAGGAGTAGAGATGTTCAAAAAACTCGTAAAAAATGGATTAAATTTTTCTTCCTCGAATGCGATGGGGGAAAAAAATAATAATTAAATTAAACATTTAATTATATATGAAATTATTATTGCCAGCCTATTTGAATTACTGGCACAAAAACAAATCGGGACAAAAATTTATCCCAAGTTTGGAAAGTTTCCCTGAACGGTTCAATGAATCCGAAGTGAGTCATTATTATTGTGGTCAGCAGGTAGATTCGTTTTATTTCAAAATAATACGTAGAATATTGTGGATAATAGAAAATTCATGTTAGATTTTCATCGAGCAACCCAACAAATTTTGAGAGTATCTCTTAAAATATTTACAATAATTAAAGAGCTGAGAAACCAGAAAAATATATAATTCTTTTTTTTTTTGTTTCAATATTAAAATCTGAAGACTGAAAAACAAAAAAAACGATTATATATATATATATATATATATATATATATATATATATATATATATATATATATATATATATATAATGTGCGTCTTTTTCCTCTCGCCAAATGGCCGATAATTTATGTCAGTACGAATTGTCAAAATTTGTTAATGCAATTTTCCTTTACTTCCTATAGTTTCCTCCTCTGGGAAAACATTACTTTGCTCGATTTTTCTCTCGTACTATTCGTGTCTAAATTTAATGCCATTAACGTGTGTCTATGAAGAATTTATCGATGCTCGTGAAACGTACGTAATTAGCAGTTACGATGGATAAAAATGGCCTCGAGAATGACTAATACCATTATTATTAAGTACTCGAGGAACATGGGCGTCTTTTTCCTCTCGCCAAATGTGGCCGATAATGGTTGGGGATTTATGTCAGTTCATATATTGATCCATTAGCCAATGATTCCATTTAGGATATTGCAAAACTCAAAAAAATTGATATTTTGTCAAATTTCGTATGAAATAATTAATTTATAATTATTATTGTTTATAAATATACAAGAATTTAAATTTGTTTTCAATTTTAAATTACATTTTATCATAAATTTCCATCTCACGCTGATACAATATTTAATAAACTTTGTTGCAATATCGAGCAATAATAAAATACTGTCATGATTGTATCATCGTAGTAATCAATTCTTCAACGATGATAATCAAAAAGAGATGGGGACAAGTGTTGGTGCACTTATCGATAAATTACATTGATTTTCGTACTTGATAGACATGTATGCAAAATGAACACACACGATTTTTATTTAATACCTTCGGGCATTTTCCTCAAGTATTGCAAAGCTCAAAAAAAAATGATACTTAATCAAATTTCGCAAGAAATAATTAGTTTATAAATATACAAGAATTTAAATTTGTTTTCAATTTTAAATTACATTTTATCATAAATTTCCATCTCACGCTGATACAATATTTAATAAATTTTGTTGCAATATCGAGCAATAATAAAATACTGCCATGATTGTATCATCGTAGTAATCAATTCTTCAACGACGGTAATCAAAAAGAGATGGGGACAAGTGTTGGTGCACTTATCCATAAATTACATTGATTTTCATACTTAATAGACATGTATGCAAAATGAACACACACGATTTTTATCCATTTTCCTTCGGGCATTTTCCTCAAGTATCCGCGCGTATGAAAGTCCAGCGTTGATTTCCAATGTTATTTTTATGCTTTTTTTTTTTTTTTTTTCCCTTCGTGTAATCGACACCACGCCTCGAACGTTTTACATTTTATACGTCCTGTAATGACAGCTCTGTCAATATCGTATATCTATAGTACGACTATTATTAATAACATACCATTCACTCTTGCACATGTGCATGATATATATATATATCATCATATATACATCATATATATATACTCATTCGTCTAAACTCACAATCTTCGTTCTTACACACAATATATATATATATATATATATATATATATATATATATATATATATATATATATATATATATATATATATTAATAGTTTGTGATATTTTTCTCAAAATCTTTACGAATTAATCTCTCTCTCTTTCTCTCTTAGTTCCTCTTTTTTTTTTACTACTTTCTCTCTAACGTTTATCTATACGATATTTCCGCAGGGTGCCCAATGAGTTATTCATTTATACGTACGTAAGATCGCGTTAATCGAAACAACGTAGTTCATACCTTTAATTAATTCATGCCACGTACATCGCTTGTTAAAAACCTCGAGATAATGATGGAATGCTACTCGTACCTCATTCTGTATTATATATTTATTCAAATATATAAATATATATATATATATATATATATATATATATATATATATATATATATAATATATTTATTCAAATGTATATAGATAACTCATAAAGAGTTTGTCCAATGTTTAATGTCGTACCGTCGGGGAGTTACTGCGCGTATAACACTTTGTGTTTATAAAATGCAGTTACCGAGGAAGGTTTACAGTTATAGTTGACTGCAGGCCAACTGATACGTCACTCATTGCGAAACGGTAAAAGCTTGACCGCCAATTTTTCTATATTATTATTATTATTATTATTATATATATTGCATGAAATATATTATTTATATTGCATTTATTAATCGAGAAAAGAAAACATGGATATATCTCACGATAAATTCTGGATTTTTTTTCATGAATTATTGCTACAAATTATTGCTCTCCCCTCTCTCTCCCTCTCTCTCTATTGAAAAAACTTTGTATTTTTATATTAAAATAATTAAAAGCTACTTCCGTTTTGTCGGTTTTTGAAAATTATATGAAAAGAAAAATGTTATTGGAGAGTTCACGATAACCAATTACTTCACCTATCATTGGAAATCCATTACTGGAAGGATTAATTCATCGATAGATACTGCCCTCGTCATCTCGCATAACGATGATTCGATTGCATTTTTTTTTTTCGTACTCCTGCATCGTCGTTGAAAGATTCATTAAGGTGCTCGTCGGGAATTATATAGCTCTAGGTGTATATACGTATAGTATATACTATATACTATATAGTGTACAGTAAATACTATATACTGTATAGTAAATAGTATATAGTATATAGGATATAGTATATAGTATATACCATACGAGGGTATATAGACATGACTCTTGACCTCGGGACAAAATTGACTAACACGCGAGGTGATTTTGATGCCAGAGGGCAATTCTCTCTCTCTCATCGTTTACGACTCGTCGAAATTATTATCTGACTCGAATAGTTATTACAGAGGCAGGTTGCGAATTATTACTTTGAGAAATTGCTCATGGACGATATTGCGTATGACCTTTTTAAGGGTGATGAGGATCAGCAATTTGTGCTTTGCCCTTTCATTGTCTATGATGCAAATTGCGTAGAAAAAAAAGACCCTCGCACCTCTACCTTCGCAGTGTAGCTAATTTTTTCTCCACACAGCGAAGGGGTCAAATACAGCCAAGAACTCGCGTTTATTCGACGAGAGACACCGGTACAAAGTACAATGAGATCGTGAAATGTGTCAATGTTTATCGATTCTTTCCCAACCTCAACAGACCCCATGACCTCCACAGACTTCCCTCTGCTTTGATCATTATTATAAAATTTAAAAAAAAAAAATCATTCCATTTTAACCCTTTTGCAAATATCTAAAAGCAAAAATATCAATCACCAAAAAAAAACCGAAAGATTTTTTGCAAAAATTATTTAACGGTTGTTTATTTTTATTTATACAAAATTACAATTCATCCAGACTGTCGTTTATGTTTGCCTTAAATTTATTTATTACAAATACATTTCATCATCTCATATTAAAGTTTTTTTTTTTTTAAGTCAAATTTAGTCAAATGATGACTGAAATAATTTAGATTTATTGTATCTTTGCAGATGTCGCTATAAAGTCCGAGACGAGTACGTTTTTTTTTTTTTTTTTTTTTCGTTTCGTTTGTTTAAATGGTCATTAATTCGTATACTCGTTTGTATACTTTGCGTGTGTGATCCGCACCGTGAGCTCGAATTGGTCTCTTGTAGATAGAAGGGTAGGCGGTTAAAAGAAAGTCGTTTTCATTGGGAATTGCGCAAATATTGAAACCGAGAGTTTGCCGAGGCATACACGCCTTGTGACGACGAACCAGAAGCAGTTACATTGACTTGTATACGCACATAAATACATATATATATATATATATATATATATATATATATATATATACACTTAACAATATATATATACGTTTCTCACACTCTTCTGTGAGATCGTCCATGGACGTGCGTGTGTGTGGTTTCTCAATTTGGCACGATCTCGCGGCACTCTTTTGCCCCGTTTCGGGTTTAGTAATCCCACTTGTCGTGGCTCTCTTTGACGTCTCGAGGTACGTAAAACTCGAGTTTTATGCCACTTGACGCGTGTCTCGTCTCTATACGCGTATGGAGTAACTAATACATTTTATAAACAGGAATTATACATACATACATATATATATATATATTATGTAGAGATAAAAAGTAACTTTTGCGTGTATACATAAGCAAAGTGTACATCTTGGACGCGTGACAGAGTCACTTTGAGTCTGCGGCTCGGTAAATTTATCGTAAAAAGAAATCTTCCATGTACAGTCACGTTTTTATGTATATATATATCACGTGTCTAAAACTATAAAGGCGTACGTCTTAGCTATGAGCACAAAATATACGCCGCTCTTCTATAATTTCAGACACCCGATATATATATATATACACACACATATATATATATATATATATATATATACGTAGAGGTTTGAGAACTCGCGTGTGTTTGAAATCCGCGACAGTTTTTAACTCGGTTTCTCTGGTCACTTTTGCCTGATGCTTTACCACAGCGCCCTCTGCAAGAAGACAAGTATTTATGATTTCCTAGAAGTGCTTCGGTCATGGCAACTTTAGCCAGACACCGATCGAAACTCCACCCGTGAGTTCTCCCCCTCGTTTCTAACCCACGCGATCAACTGGATTATTTATTCACTTTCGATTTCTCGTATATATATATATATAGCTTGTACATTATCTAGGGTATGTAATATATACTATATATATAGTATATACTATATACTGTATAGTAAATAGTATATAGGATATAGTATATAGTATATATATGAGAGAGCTGCGCTTGCCACAATGCCCTTGGTCCTTCGTCAAGGAACTTTGCGCCCTCTTGTTCGTGAAATAAAAGAATTAAGTGGATTCAGTTTAGGGATAAAAAAAAATTGGTTTTTTTTCTAAAAAAAAAAGTTAAAAAAAAAAAGAAAGAAAAGAAAAATTCAGTCTCTTTGTTGATGAGTTAAATTTTATTCATTGCCAACTAATTTTCATTTTCTCTCCGACAAGAAAAATTCCCCGTTACAGACCACGCGCGGAAATTATAAAATGTAGTCAATTCTATTTATTCGTAAAAATTTGCATTATTTTTCAATTTTTCTAAATCATCACGAGAATCGTAGGTGGTTCTCGTCGATGTATATAGTCATCCTTATTGACAATTTGACCCTTGGTCCCTCTCACTTTCCGTTTCTGGTTAGTCAACTCCTACGCATTTTTTTAACGTCCACAGCACATCCGATTGATGGACTCGTGAGAAATTTGAATCGATAGTAAATTTTTCTTATTTTTCTTATTATTATTATTCATTCATTGATTCATTCATTCACTCTCTAATATATGCACTTATTATCAAAAATGTATTCTCTCATTTGTCTTTTGGTATTTATTTCGTCAATTTACGTATCCTGGACCTTTCCGAACGATCGTAAATTATAAAACACCCACACGACGAATTATGCGGCTACGATCGCGTCATCGATTTTCCATCAGCTTATTTTCTCAGCTATTTTTTATCGTCCCACCAGTTAAAAATTTAATGGATCTGCATTGATTTACTTTCGATATGCTCATCGAGCTAAACAGACTCAGGAGTATGAGATCTTCCGTGATATATTATCTCACATCACTGCAATTTCATTTAAAATTTTATTTATTTTTCATTTCGCCTCAGTGAGCAAACACAATTGTTGCGTTTGCGATGATTCTCGTTTCAAAAACTTTGGTGATGAGTCCTTATCGGCCAGTGGCACACTCTTAAACCATATATATGATGAGATATGGTTGAAGAATGGCGATGGGATATATATATGGTTGATGAGATATGCTTGAAGAATGGCGATGAGATATATATATATATATATGGGGCATTTTTTTGGAACCTAATCCTTCGTCTTAACAATTTCATAAATATTTCTCTGCATCTGCAAAGTCACAGCTGTCCTTACAGTAAAGTAAGGTCCTCTATTTTTTTTTTTGTGTACCGAATGATTTGAATTTAGAATTTTTCTAAAAAGAAACAAAAAATCAATTTTGATACTTGAACGAAAAATTGGACTTTCTACAATTTTTCGAGCTCTTTTGTCTAGTGAACACGAAGCGCAAAAAATCTAGAGAATTTGAAGAGGCTTAAAATGACTAAAAAAATAATCAAAAAAAAATTAAATACTGGACCGATGGAATGCCCCATGTATATTTCATGATTGGAAATTGTGCAGTCTTTTTAATCGTAAATAAGAATTAAAAATACGTAAACGAGAGTTTCTTGGGAATATCAACTGATAACGCAGATATATTATCTATCGTTACGTTATTAATGCTTATCAGTATCATCGAATTTCCACCTCGCGATGTTAATCGAACAGAAATTAAAAAAAAAAAACACAATCAAATAGAAATGATTAAAATCTTGGCTGCCATTCTGTGACATCATTTATATATATATATTTATTTATTTTTGTAACCTACATGTAATTGTTGGTAAATAATTAAAATTTATCAATTTACGTATAAATTACAAAAAAAAAAAAACTAATAGTCCATGACAATGAACGATTCACACTGCTTAAATGAAAAATCATTCAAAATTTTTGCCAATATTCTCAAACGAAATAACGAAATAATTTTCTTTCATTTTTCTTATCGATTAATTTATAATTACGTTAGTGTCGTACTCTCTGCATCCTTGTCCTATTCTACTCGATTCTACGTCCATGGCAAATGCAATTCTCAATGTTTACTTTTGTTTATTGCCCTCCGGCGTTAATTATCGCCAGACGTCATCGTTTGCTCCTCAATATACACACATATATATATATATATATATATATATATATATATATATATATACTCTTTTGCAGTAAATGCAGTAATTTGCAATACGTATATAAACACACAGCATCCTCGATCATATAGAGAGTTTTTTTTTTTAATTCGAGTTAAATTCAAGTCACACATATTATCGTGAACGATTATCACTCGTGGGAGAGAGAGAGAGAATTCCGTGAAAATTACGCACCGATTGCTTTATGTCCTCGGCATAACTGGCACGCACACTCATTTTCAAGCGCGTGTTCTCCCAGAGACACGAGATATTTCTCGCTGAAGGCCCTTATTCGGTCATCCCGACCAGAGAGGAATCAAGCCCGGATTCACATACTACTTATGTGTACCTTACAGCGTATTTTATATATGTAATTTTTATTCTCGAGCCAAAGAGTGAGAGAGAGAGAGACCTTAATACCATGATCTCTGATTCATGGGCGAGGGATGACCGCGATGATATTATTCAACGTGACTCTCCCCATTTGGATCCGATCACACTGTGTTGAATAATCCATAATACAAAACGAGTTTTGGCTTTACGAGAAAAAAATAAATAAAATAAAAATACAAACCACATGCACTCTTGACCAAGGTCTTCTCGTTACGAAAGCATACATCTCCCTTTGAACCATATATCGTGTAATCATTGCTTGAGATTTTTTTGTTTTTTTTTTCAACGATTAGTTTATTTTCATTTGCCACAAATTAATTTCACATATTTTTATCGTGTGAAAAAAAATAATAGTTATTTATTTTCAGGTATCACCCTTTTAAGGGTGTTTACACAGAGTACGTTCCCCTTACAGTAATTACAGCACTTCTTATTTCTACTGATGTTGGAAAAAAAAAAAAAAAACAAAAAAAAAATATCCTCGTGTGAGAGGAAATGAAAATAATTAAAAAATAAAGAAAAACAATGACGATTGTCACAGAGACGTAATAGGAAATGAGAGACGACGAGAGTCGAGAGAGACCTCAGAGTGTTGCACTTATAAAGCGAATTTATCGCCTGGTAAAATCGGTTGCTCTCGTCACTTTTGTGTGTCTCTCAAGAAACGTTTCTCGCGTGGGTGAACTCGTTCTGGGCGGGGCAAATTTTTTATTATTTTTATTATCCTCGAATATACATTACTGATGATATGTTCGGCATGCCAGGTTACTCGATCGTTTTGCTTTCCCTCTTTTGAAAAATCTGTTTTTTTTTTTTTTCCTTTTTATCTTTGTCCATTCCACCTGTATCTTTATGGCGACCAAACACTCGATTTTTTTTTATAAATCATATCAGTATTTTTTGTCTTTCTCTTTCCGCCATTTAATTTTTTTTTTTTTACATTACAAATTGTTTATATTATTTTTTTAATTTTCATATTGTATATTTTATTTTCATGCAGGCTTTTGCTTTTTTTTTTAACATTATTTTACGAACTTTGTACTAATTTTGTACATTCTGCCTGTATTATTATTTTAGCGATCAGATTAGAAAATTCAAATTTAAATGCCTTTTTTTTTGTTCTCTCTCATTCTCTCTTTCGTTTGTCATTACCTCTATTTTTTTCTCTTGCTCATGTCATCTCGTCGAGCATCCCAATATCATTTCTTGCCCAATTTATTTTCTTTCTTTCTCTGACCTCTTATTTTCTCCATTTTTTTCTGAAATTTTCATAGTCAGTTTAGGTATTTTCTATCAGTCGCCGTTTGACCCTCTTTCGATTTTTTTTATTGTTTTTCGCGGCTCATTCGCGCCGTCAGTGTGACGTGACACGATCTCTTGCCGATTTTTTGCCGATTTCTTTTCCTCAGATCTCAATTCTCTCTCTCTTTCTCCCTCTTTTCCAATCTCTGTGTGACATAGTACTGGACAAACGTACGCATATCTGGCTCCCACGTACTTTTACGAGGCTCCTTCGCGACTTACCATTTAAGGATCGATCGCCATGACCGCCGACTCTGTTTTTACAATTCACGTAATGTGTACGTAGTCGAGCCCTCTCCTCCACTTGAAAATTATATCATATATATATATATGTTTCTTTTTTTCGTTTTTTTTTTTTTTTTCACACTTTTGAAAGAAGTTTATTGGAATTTGAATTCGGGCCCAATGGCCATTTCGACCAAACTTTATTACTTTATCGTGAATTTTTTTTATTCACGGTAAAATTTACGGTAAAATAATGTTGAAATTTCATTCTGGCTTCGATCAAACCGTAGAAAGAAAATTTCTTGTTTTTTTTTTTTTTTTCCCTGTTATCGTAGAAGGTCAGCATGAAATCGAGACTCTCGATCAGATAGGCGTATCCATTGCTCTTTAGCAGGGTCGTGGTCGTCGAAACGGTTCAAGGGCATCGCATACCTTTCTCTCCCTCTTTTTCTCCTTCTTCGAGGATCGCGAGCATGCATTAGTATATATATATACATATATATATATGTATATATACGAGGCCGTGAACGATCGGGTGGAGAGGTCGAAGCGAAAACACCAAACCAAAAATATCCCATCTGTAAGGAGCTATAAAACGCCCTTTCTCTCTCTCTCTCTCTCTCTCTCTCTCTCTCCCCCCTCTCTTTCTCATTTCGTTTTCTCTCGCGCTCTCTCTCTCTCTCTCTCTCTCTCTATGTTCTCTCTATGCTACGGGCAGACCGGCGGAACCGATCGGCCTTCCACCATTGGCAACGCCATTAGCCCAAGGGATTGATTTGTACTCGGTCTGGCCGTCGACCCACCAACTGCATTTATATATATGTTGACCACACCGTTTGTACCCGATGCAAATAGCCGCTCTGTCGCAGAAAACGTCTAGGCACATTCGACATTCCACTTATACCTCCATTTCCCCACCAAAATCTCTCTCGTGTGTATTTCGACGACGAAGAAAAAACGACGACGACGTCAGTCTCTGTGTTAAACTCGCGGATATTGGGGTAGGTCGAGAATCAGAAAGAAAGAAAGAAAGAAAGAGAGAGAGAGAGAGAGATTGCCCAGCAAATCGCGTTTTATCCGAGTTCAACAACACACGAGCTTTTTCGAGGGTTTTTCCGCTCGTCAAGCAGCATTTAGGGGCCTTGAAAGCGAGAAAGATAAATAAATAGAATTGATGAGAAAGAGACTCATCGATCAATGTGATATATATATATATATATATATATTCGTTACAATTTGCTTTTATTGCCCTGTCCATCTCACAGACGTAATCTTGAATATTTATATTCAAGATCGATCCTTGCTCTTGAGTTTATTTTTTTTTTATGCTCGTGTGTTATGTCTGTGTGGGTTTAACCCAGAGAATTGACTGCCATGTCAATGGACAAGGATTTGAAATAAAAAAATAAAAAATCGATAAAATAAAGGCGTGTTAAATGTCGATTATGCGCTTGGATCAAAAATTTTTTAATGCTGCAAATATTTCGTATTTGGAAAAATCGAGAAAAAGGCATAAAATTTGGCATCCATTAAAATATCAAGATTGAAAAAAATCAAACTAAAATGAGTAACTTATCATCTCAAAAATATCGACGAAATTGGTGGTGGGGTTGTCAGGAAAATTCTGTCAAAATATTTTCTGTAATAATTTTTCTAAATATCGAAATATTCTTATGGAAAGTTTGGAATATTTTTATGTCAAATTTCACATATCTGATCGTGAGTTATCCGAAAAACTAACTAAATAGCATATGTAAAAAGTATCGTGCGTGATTCATTCTTTGTCATTGCCGAACCCATAGATCTTTTACGACCCCCAAACGCTATTAACGCGACTATTTTTTTTTTTTTTTTTTTACTGCGATCGTTTATGAGGTCATTCGTCGTCCATCTGTTGCTTTATAGTTATCATGACTACCAGCCCCAAAAGGGCTCGAATTTCATAGCTCTGTTGAAAATGATTATTTTTTTCAATAGGACAGAAATATTACGAGTCTTCTCGATTGAAAAACATTCCGAGCACAAAAAGTTAAATAATAATAATTCCAAGTTTTTATTTTATTTTTATTTTTTTTTATTGCGATGATAACTCGTTAGTAAATTTATATATATATATTGAATTATTTGCCATTGATGATTATCAATTTTCAAAATCAACAAAACTCGAACATACAGTTTTTATTTTTATTACGATTTTTTTTTTTTTTTACCAAACTCGATATTTCACTAGAATAAATTTTAGCGATTAATAATAATCATCAAGCGATTAATTTTTCGGAATAAAAAAAAAATTCCATCTGTTGGGCCCAAAATATTTTTTTTCCAGCCAGTGAGTTCAGTCAGTGAGAATTTTTTGTAAAATAGTTAATTGACTCCTGTGATACTTCACATCTCGTTTTCTCCTCCACTATTCGTATTCTCGTTTGCTCTTTAAGATTGCCGACACGGCGAGAGAAAAGGATCCGAGAGTTTCCCCTACGGGGCGATGAGGAAGAGAGGGAGGGTTGGGGGAGGGGTGGACTTTGGACCCGTTATGCAGGTCCGGCGCAAGAATGCAGCCGGTCCGTTGCAACGATACGAGGTGGGAACTGATGCATCGAGCTTCGAGTATACACAGCAAGAGGGCCACGATTTATCTGCCCTTCCCCTCCCCTACCCACCCTTTTCGCGAATAATTTTTTAAGTCTCTGAGCATTTTTTTTCCTATTTAACTGATACGAAAATTTTACGTTTGGTGCTGAAAATTCCACACTGAGAAAATAAATTATTCAATATATTGACGAATATATATATATATATTTTTTTGGTTTTAATTTGACGAAATGTTCAGTGTTGTTTTTTACCAATTTTTTCGGTTGTGTTTTATTTATCAAAAATAATATTAAATATTAAGCGCCACTTAATTTTGCTCGAGAAAAATTTGATAAAAATTTGAGCTTCGAGTATACACAGCAAGAGGGCCACGATTTATCTGCCCTTCCCCTCCCCTACCCACCCTTTTCGCGAATAATTTTTTAAGTCTCTGAGCATTTTTTTTCCTATTTAACTGATATGAAAATTTTACGTTTGCTGCTGAAAATTCCACACTGAGAAAAAAATTATTCAATATATTGACGAATATATATATATATATATATATATATATATATATATTTGGTTTTAATTTGACGAAATGTTCAATGTTGTTTTTTACCAATTTTTTCGGTCGTGTTTTATTTATCAAAAATAATATTAAATATTGAGCCCACTTAATTTTGCTCGAGAAAAATTTGATTAAAAAAATTATCAATTATTTATTTAATTATATATTGATGAGATTTTTTTTTTTATATTTAATAAATTCTTTTCTCAATGGAGCTAAAACGCCCCTATACAAAATTCAGCAAAAACATTACAACTCTTGAGAAACTTACGGATCAAATTCTCGTCATTAGTCACTGTAGCGATTATATTCTCACAATATATTTTCTCGATTAATTTAGTTTTATCTAAATCATAAATCGCAGAACTTCCGCACGATTGAATAATAAACTAATTCAATCTTTCAATCAGATTCACTTAATAGCAGCGCATAACGATGGTAATTGAGATAAAGTGCTTTTATATATATATATATATATATATATATATATATATATATATATATACATACATATATACATATATATATGTATATTGTTCCCTAAGAGAGTCTTCTATGCAATCTCACAGATAACTTGGAACTTCCCACTAGCAACTATTTAACGTTGATTTTTTTTTTTTTTTTTCATTCTCTCGTCCCTTCCATACTCGAATCATCATCATCATCACACGTGGATACTCGTAGACTCTTCTCTTTCATTTGTTTTCCTGAGTTTTTACCTTTATCTCAAACTCGATAAATCTCGTGACAATTTTTTAACGTGACGTTTTTATTGTACCAAGAAAGGGGCATACTTGAGTTTTTCTTATTTATCTTAACTTATTTTTATCCTCTTTCAATGTTTTTTTTTTTTTCCATTTCTTTGTTTTACTATTTTTCTCGAATAAACTGTGGAGTGTAAAAAAATAGCCATTACTGCAATGGTCAAAGTACTGGTTAGTTGTAACGATCATAGGCAGAGAGTAAAGGGTTGTAAAAGACACGTGGTCGGGGGAAAATTTACAGCGTTTACTGTGCTCTGGCTCGCCAAGAAGGCAGCTGTGGGCAGTCTCGCAGCTGCCTCTGTTATACGAACTATATGGAAATTAAATTTATTTTCTCATTCTATTTCCTAATACTCTCCATTCACTGGTACATGGAGGCCACTGGCACGTGTACCGATAACATTTCCGGTGTTTTATTTTTTGTCAACAAAAAAAAAAAAATTAAACGAGAAAAAAAAAATGTTCAATTAATTATCATAAATTTTTCGATACTCTTGATAAAATTTCATTAGAATAAAATAATAAAAAATTGCAAGGAATTTTTTTTTTTTGGTAATTATCGAAAATATAAATATAGCTTCCAATTTTTCATCGCGTTATTCGTATTAACGTAGAAAGAGAATAAAGAAAAAAAAACGTAGTTGTGAGAGTTTGAGATAAAAAAAAAAAAAAAATCCTATAAAAATTGCGATAGGCTCATCGCCCTCTTCACTTCTTCTTCCTACTCCATAAATTTGCAAATTGGCAGTCGTTCAAGCACCCCCTCTCTTCGCTCTGTACGTGCAGCAGCAGCAGCAGCAGCAGCAGCAATGCAGCATCAGCAGTGAGCGAGAGTCCAACCACGAAGACAGACTATAAGCTCTCTCTTTGCACTATGCACTGTTGCCTTGTCCCATCCCTTATGGCTCTTCTTCCTACTGCAATAACGCATTCGAGAACGACGACCAAGATGAAGAACCCTAGGCAAAAAACGTACAGAGAGAGAGAGAGTGAGTGAGTGAGTGAGTGAGTGAGTGAGTGAGTGAGAGAGAGAGAGAGAGCACCACGCAAATTCCTCTGGCAACGCCTTCGACCTATAAGAGTATCCAAGCTACGCCAGACAGTCCAGACATTGCATTTATATATATATATGCTTAAGGCTTATAATATGTAATATTTATGTATATTTATAGACAGATTAATCATCAAGAGAATTATGTGCAAACATAAATTTTTCCATTAAATTAATTAAATTTATCAATTCATTGGATTAATTAATTTAAACAAAAAAAAGTATACAATCAGTGGATCAATTTGTTTAATGAACGATTTAATTTAGCTAGAAAGGCTCATTAGCCAAAAATATATTTGAATTTGATTTTCTTACAGTCAATTGATTATTGTTTAATTTTTTTTTTTTTCCATTTTAAGTTCCTTTTGGTAGATTGTATTTTTTTTTTTTTTAATTTGTGAGCGACATTGACACCGAGAGTAACGAGACGATGTGAAATGTCAACTAATCCTTATAGACGAGGTGAACGTTGTATTGTGTGTGTATATATATATATATATATGTATATATAACGAGGAGTAGAACGTTTTGCTGTAGACAAGAGTAAGGAGATAATCCCACGGAGGTCATCGAGTTTTCGTTCAACTTGCATTGCTGCTGTACACTGGCTAGCTGATCTCCTGGACCATAAGATCTCTCTTGCACACTTTTTTTTTTTATTCTCTAGCTATTCGTACACGTTTCTATCTCTCTCGTTTCTTCACTCGTGGTTATGCGTTTGTTCTCTCTCTCTCTCTCTCTTTCTCTCTCTCTCTCTCTCTCTCTCTCTCTCTCTCTCGTTTCTTCACTCGCGGTTATGCGTTTATAGCTCGTTCGTGTATTATAAGAGCTACTGTGGACTCTTGCAAAGTTACAAAAGGCTCGTTCTCTCTCTGTCCCTCTCTCTCTCTCTCTCTTTCTCTTCCTCTCTTTCTCTGGTCTCTCACCCGCTCGTCGTAGCTTCAGAGTGCAGTGTCATTATCTCTTTCTCTCGTTTGCCATTACTCTCGTTATTCTATTTTCTATTCGCATCTAATTCCGGCAGGCCAGCAAATATATATATATATATATATTCTCTCCTCAACGGGCCAAAGTGTCGTGAGCTGGGATGGATTAATTGCACAAAAGCATTGCCAATTATTTTTGGTGAAAATAATTGTGAATATTTATCGTGAAAAAGTAGGAAAAAAAAAGTAAAATAAAAAAAAATCAATCAATCACTTATTCGCAATAAATAATAATAATATTTTTAACACTAATACTCATTAATTAATTTTTTCTCACTCATACAAAAGTTATGAAAGATTGAGAATAAAATCGTTTAAAATTTCTCTGTTTTTTTCTCGCGCAAAGTGCAGCGTGCACCCATACTGCACTTTTATATATATATATATATATATATATATATATATATATATATAGTTATGCTCTCCCCGGTCAGAAACCAGGCTAACGTTTTCTTGCGACGTATCTATACATAATTATTTTTTTTGTGAATGATTTCAAATGTTTTTTTTTTCTCACTCATTCAAAAGTTATGAAAGATTGAGAATAAAATCGTTGAAAATTTTCCTGTTTTTTTCTCGCGCAAAGTGCAGCGTGCACCCATACTGCACTTATATATATATATATATATATATATATATATATATATATATATATATATATAGTTATGCTCGCCCCGGTCAGAAACCAGATGAACGTCTTCTCGTGACGTATCTATACATAATTATTTTTTTTGTGAATGATTTAAAATGTTTTTTTTTTTCTCACTCATTCAAAAGTTATGAAAGATTGAGAATAAAATCGTTGAAAATTTTCCTGTTTTTTTCTCGCGCAAAGTGCAGCGTGCACCCATACTGCACTTATATATATATATATATATATATATATATATATATATATATATATATATATATATATAGTTATGCTCGCCCCGGTCAGAAACCAGATGAACGTCTTCTCGTGACGTATCTATACATAATTATTTTTTTTGTGAATGATTTAAAATGTTTTTTTTTTTCTCACTCATTCAAAAGTTATGAAAGATTGAGAATAAAATCGTTGAAAATTTTCCTGTTTTTCTCTCGCGCAAAGTGCAGCGTGCACCCATACTGCACTTATATATACATATATATATACAGTTATGCTCGCCCCGGTCAGAAACCAGACGAACGTCTTCTCGTGGCGTATCTATACATAGATCTATGCTTCTTATTCTCTATTTATGTCGCTTCCTCGGACTATCTCGTCGTATCTTTGTTGCTCTTTCTCTCATCTCTCTTGTCGTTTTTGTCTCGTCGTGCATTTGCCATTTCTCGCGAGAGATATGCGAAGAGCGATACTATCGCTCGCGGGATTCTCCACCAACAGAGACTACTGTAAGATCGATCTCTTTCATACCCTCCCTCCCTCCCTCCCTCTCTCTTTCTCTCTCTCTTGTAAATCCGTGAATACTCCACAATGTCTGCAGACTCTTTTCTCCTTGGATCGTTGATTCATTCATTCATTTTATTCCTCAGAACATCCTTGGGCCTCCGCCCTCCTCCCTCCCCTCCCCCTTCATCAAGTTCTTGCTGCAAGTACACACACACACACACACACATATATATATATAAATATATATATAAAATATATAATATATATATAAAATATATAATATATATATACATAAAAATGTATATATAAAATATATAATATATAATATAAAAATTTATATCTGGATCGTTATTTTTTACAGCATATTTTTCTTATATTATTTATTTTTATTTATTTATTTCGAATTAGAGAGAAAATTTGGCATGTACATGTCCTTACGTATATTTATACGTGCGTGTGTGCACGCGCACGCGTGTGTTAAAATATACTCGACTATCACCGTTTTGGAAATATAAATTTTTCCTTTAAATAGAAATAACCGCTTATATTTAACCGTTAGGTAGACCTTATTTCGAATACCTTTTCCAATAATCTTGGCCATGTCAGCAAAAAGCCCTTTTGCCTATAGTATGACCTGAAACGGAGCAAAATTACACCTGGCCATTTATAACTCCTACCTGTTTTAATTGTCTTTTCCTTTTTATCCGTTACCAACTTGCTTGCAAAGTTTCTCAGAACTTGAATGAGAATTTTAAAATTATCCAAAATTATTTTTATTCTAATTACGAAAATTCGTCGAATTTATCATAAATTTTTTTTTATAATTTTATTAAAAGATTAAATATTTATTTATTAAAATTAATCAAATTTTTTGTTTATTGCATCGTTAGCAAAGCAACAATTTTTGTGATACGCGAAAATTTTTGAAGTTTTTTATTTTACTTTATTTTTTCAACTTTTTGCATGCAATTTCGATTTATTCGACAATCACGTAAATTCTTACAAATAATTTAATTGTCCAAATTACGTTTAATGCATAAAATCGGGAAAAATTAACTTCCCCTTTCGAATTTGCAAAAAAAATCTCGGATTATTTTAGTGCCTTAATTAGGAATTCTGAGGACTTTTAACTCGTAGAAATTTCTTTAAATATCTTTGAATGAGGATAATTTCTTTTTTTTTTTTTTTTTTTTAACATCGAAATAGCGGTTGGACATGAAATTAAATTGTTAAAAAATTCCATACAAATAATTTAATTGTCCAAATTACGTTTAATGCATAAAATCGCGAAAAATTAATTTCCCCTCTCGAATTTGCAAAAAAAATCTCGGATTATTTTAGTGCGTTAATTAGGAATTCCGAGGACTTTTGACTCGTAGAAATTTCTCAAAAGATCCTTAAATCCAATTCCAATCTATGGATAATCCATGGATAAAATCTCATCGAGCTGGTTATCGAGATTTTTCTCATTAAATCGTCCCTTGAGGAGTGGTGGATCTGTCGGTAGAGACAAAGTTTGCCACGATTGGAGGAGAAACACAATTTCCAGGGGACCGACACCCACACTCTGAACGTTCTCCGATTACCATATGCGGGATCTCAGATCTCGAACGAGCCAACGAATCGACTTTTCTCTCTCTCTCTCTCTCTCACTCTCTTTCTCTCTCTCTCACTCACTCTCTCTCTCATTCTTACTCAGAGGCCCCTTTAGCTCTCTCGTTGCGTTTCCTTCTCTTTGCTCGGTGGCTACTCAGCGTCAGATCTCATGCGGTATCCTCAGTCTCGTGTCCACGCGGCTTAACGTCAGACACACGTCAAGACAGCTCTCTCTAGTCGGTTAGTCTGTCAGAGCCGGTCGGCCGCGCTATCGACCACTCGCTTCCCTTTCCGTACGTTTATTGTTTTTTTTTTTGTTCTTCGTCTAATTGTTACTCAATTTTTTAAATTGTTTAAACGCTTCACATTGTAAAAACTATTCGATTCGTTTCTTCTTTCTCTTTTCGCCAATTTCCTTTGTCAATAATTAATTAATCCATTAATTAGTCAATAACTGTCCAACAGTTCAAATAAATAATTAAGTTAATTTGGCTTTTAAGATGCTTCGTTAAAAATAAACCCTCAAATCAGCTCTCGTGATAACCAAAAATTCAAACGTGTACGCGCAATCTCCAAAGTGCTCTTTTTTTCCCAATATTTTGCACTTTCTGACATATCTCATTATTATTGGTTATTTTTTTTTTTATCGCACAGTGTTTCGCGAACGTGAAAAATCTAGAGGTTTAAAAACAGTCACCTGATGGTCTAAATTGGCGCCAAGGAAGTACAAAATCGTTCGAGAATTCAAAGTGCCATAAATTATTTAAAAAAAAATATATATATATATATATATATATAGATCGATTGCATATGTGTGTATGTAATTCCGCGAAGAGTTGAAGAGCCGATTATGATAAACGAGGAGAGTGGGTGACGAAAAAAAGACTCTTGACTTGTCGTGAAACGGTTAATCTCTCGCGTACACAAGCCCCATAATAAATAAATAAATAAATAAATATATATACATATATATATATATATATATATATATCGTCTAACAAGAACGTTGATTAAAACTGCAAGAACTAATCACGAGACTCGAAAATATCGAGAGGAGAGCAGACGGATGAAAAATCTCCAACAAAATTCATCCTTTTGTCATGCAAAAATATACTCCATTTTATTAATCCTTACTCGATCGTAACGCTGAAAAATATTGCTCGCTAAAAGACTAATAAAATTAAAAATGCACATGAAACGTAAATAATTACAAGTTAACACGTATTAATGTATAACGAAAGAGAAGAGAAAGAAATCGAGCGATAAAATATATATTTAATACATAAAAATAACGAAACGAATTCAAATTCAATTTATCGTAATTTAAAAAAAATATATATATATACATATATATACAATATATTTAAAGAAAGCAACAAAAATACTTGGTTTGCAGATACGAAAACGAAAGAAAAGTGCAGAGGAATTTAAAACGAACGAACTAATTTAAAAAAAAAAAAAAATCGAACGACGTTTTTCAGCGTTGTGTCGAGACGCGACGAAAAAAAAAAAAAAAAAACGGCGTCAATTCGACGTCGAAGAACTTGCGGTGACATTGAATTTTCGTTCCCTCTTTGCATCGCCATTTTCGAAAAATAAAAAAACGAGTGACGTGAAAGTGATTTTTTCCCTTATTTTTTGGGAGTTGGGGGGGGTGCGACGGTAGTCATGAATCGTGACTAGAGTGATTTTCAAAATTAAATCTGGTTGAGGTCAAAGAGCGAAAAATCAAAAAAAAAAAAGGAAAAAAAAAAAAAATTATGTCGACCCAGGCTTATTACAAGGAGAGATTGGGCTTCGATCCTGCCGACACAGTCGCGGAACATCATCGAGAGCAGAGATCCCAGCATGGCTACGAGGAATCACTCTCCAAGTTCAAAGGTCAGAGCTACGATAATGGAATTGTGAAAAAAAGTGCGAGTATCCTCGGTGATATTTCGAGCATCGAGGATAATGACGAGACTGAAACAACGAGTGGCGCCAGTGGCGTGGCCGAGGAAGATCGAGAGACCGACACGAGTTCGGGAATCAGGAACAGCAGCTCGCAGGCTTTCTGGGGCTGCTGGGCCAAATTCATCGAGGCACACGGTATGTCACGCTGATGCTGTTTGCAAAAAAAAAAAACAAAACAAAAAAACATGCTAGCGCTTCGAGAGAGCTCGTTTGATTTTTATTGATTTTATTTTCATTTTTTTTTATTTTGTAGATCGTGATTTAAAAAAAAAAAAAAAAAAACGATTTTGCTTTCGATTTTGCGAGTGAAGAGAGAATTTTTTTTTTTGGCCCTAACAATTTCTATAGTTTTGAAATGTAATTAGCCCGTTGCTTCGTTAGATTTTTTTTTTTTTAATTTCTTGGATTATTGACGATTTAGAAAAAATTTTGCTTGCGATCTATAGGATCGAGATACGAATAAATCATAATGTTATGAGAAAGTTTATCTGCTTGAATAGAGAAATCCAATTAGATTGCTAATTTTTATCCTCGACTGGACTCGATAAATTTAACGAAGCAGATCAACTCGATATTATTTTTTTTTTAATCCACAAGGTCAGCTGAACATCTGCTGATCGATGAGTTATTTTTTTCGTGATTTTCCTTTTTTTTTTTCCTCCCATTGAATTACAAAATTTTTGCCCTGGCATGGTGTTACGTGATGATTTTTAATAACAAAGTTCAAAAAAATACAAAAAAAAAAGAAAAAGAGGATCGAGTGACATGATAGAATATCGAAGAAACGTTTCATGTAATTAAAAAATCCTCAGAGAAATTTGGCTTGTTTCACTTTTAATTTTTTTGTCGGTAGTTTGACAAAAGCGAGAATTAAATTTAAAAAAAACACGCAATTTTTGTACTGTCCCAAAAAATTTGTTGGGTCCCAGTAATTTCCTGGTTTTTAAAGGGCTGTAATTGAGTTGATGGTTCGCGGGTAGTTTTTTTTTTTTTTTCATTAATTTTTTTGTTTATCAAAGGATCGCGCAAGACTAACCCCATTTTTCCTGAGAATAAAAAAAGAAAGAAAAAAAAAAAACGTTCACGTCATCGTTCTATTTGCCTTAATGAATCGTGGCAGAGTCACGAGAATTAAGTGACCAAGCCCTTTGTGAGACTTTCGAAATTGCCCATTTCGTCGTTTAAAACCGAGCGAGATAATAAAAGTTGTTCCAAAAGTTGATCGACAATCATCTTCCCATCTTTCTTTTCCAACGACGTTCAAATGAATTTAATCGTTTCAATTGCCATCAGTTAGTGAATTTAATCGTGAATTTTTCTCGTAACGAAAACAGCACGACACTGTCATTTCGTGATGATTTATAAATCAATTTTTCGTCGGAACAAAAAAGAATCAAAAAAACAATTTACAAGATTCCATTCAAGGCCAACAAAGTATATAAAAATAATTTGACCATAAAGAAAAATTCACTTCTATTATTATCTCATCAAGAGTGTCGTCAGATCTTCTCTGCAACCCAACAGCAATTTTTTTTTCCCTTGTTTATCTCTTCCGCGAAGTGACGCAAATCATCAATGATCTCATGGATTGTCTTGGCATCGTAAAAATTCAATTGGAAATTAAATCAATTGCATTGGAAGACTGAAACATTTTTTTTTTTTTTTTTTTTTTTTTTTAACGACCCATATAATTAATTTTTCTCTCAAGATGATTATTGTTATCATTACGAATATTATTAAACTCGATCATGATAAAAACAAAATTTCAATAATAAGCCATTATCCAAGTAATTACTATAAAAACATTGCCAGTGCAAAAATATAAAAAAATTACAAATAATAATCAAAATACTCTCTCGCGTCGTAATCGTATAAAGGCGAAAATGAATTTCGCGCTCAACGCGGTATCTTTTACGAGCTCTTGGCGTAATGCATGCCTGCGGTGCATCAGTGTGACACATCGCTCGAGAAATTCCATCTCACATGTGCAATAAATACGTGTAGGATGTGGTATATATATATATATATATCTATATGTGCATTTGTATCCTGGACTCTTGGTCGTAATCTCAAGTTCACCGTTTATGCACACTCGCAGACACCACTTGTATTTAAATATGTGTATATATATATATATATATATATATATACATATATTTAAATCCCAGCAAAATAATTAACATCTTTCCCTGGCTAACTAACGTTGTGTCACAACGAAGCAATTGTCTCACGCAAAGTAATTTAATCCCAAAAAAAAATATGAGTTTATCCATTGGTATTGCGTATACAATATATATATATATATATATATATATATATGCATGTGTACGTACGTATAAATTGTGCGTGTCTTTTGTTTCTATTATTAGGTTAACTTGGCCATTTGTCCCTCTTCTATTCGTTATCTCTATGACTTTTGTCCATGGACCATATCCGAGAATGTCTAATTATCTCGAGTATATTAATGGGACAGGGACAGGGGCGCGCCACCTGACCCTCGTCATTAAGTGTAAGAGGAAGTTAGTGCACAAATGCTACGGTTAGTAAAATTTGCAATTCACACTCAGAGTAATTAATTTTTGGCAATAAAATTACTCAATGAATAATAATTAAAAATTAATAGACATTTTTTTTTAAATATATTTTCCGGCTGAAATTAGTCGTATCGATTGAAATTTTATTAATTTACCATACGTGCAGGATCGATCAATATTTTCATTCGGATTACTTTACATTATTTCTCTCACCATTTTCAATCTTTGTTGATAAAAAAAAATAATAATAATAATTCTTTATTGATAAATATCATTTTGATAATTATATATATATATATATATATTGCCAAACAAATAATAATTTCCATCAATACATTCATTTGAATAATCAAAAAAAAAATTTTAAACATAATGAAAATTTGTTCCGTGCAAATATTTTCTTCCGGCTGTGATGCACGTTTGAAGAAAAAAAAAAAAAAAAATCGTTACTGCATGACGCAATTATTGAAGTGCAAGTTAAACGAGAGGAGTGGATTTGAAACACGTGCATATCGATTAACCGAGACTTTTTACAATAACATTATACGTGTACATAAAATACATGGACAAAATATACAAAAGCTATAAACTGTACATATACATATATATATATATATATATATATATATATATATATATATATATATAATATACAAAAGCTATAAACTGTATATATATATATATAGCAATTTGCCTTACGTGTCGAGTCAACGGAGCGTCAAAGGTGTAGATCGATCGCGCACCTTTGATAATTTAATTCCTTAATTAATTGCCGTTGGCGAACGTTTAGTCTGCCTTTTTTTTTTTAATTTATTTTTAAACGAGAATGGCAACATGTAGTGAAGCAGCGTTAATACAGCATTAACAGAAGTAGAATCGGCAGTACACATACTGACAAGTAGCAAAGGCGAGTGTTGGGCAAACAGCGAGAGAGGAAACGCTCGTCAGCTCTGAAAGAACGACAAACGAGAAATCAGGAGAGCTACCTGTCGATTTTTTCTCTTTATTTTGTTCTCTCTCTCTCTCTCTCTCTCTCTCTCTCTCCATTTTCGGTCATTATTTTGTTCTCTCTCTCTCGCTTATAGCGCCTAGCGCTTCTCCACGTGCCTGCTGAATGAAATAAAAACGAGAATTTGTACACTCGAGTACGTGTGGTCAGTCCAACTAAATGTGACATTCGTTTCATCATTTGCGATTCAATTTTAAAATACTCAATTTTATCGAGGCGATATATTTTTGCGAAGATCGCTGAAAGAGAATCAGAGACTCTGTGATCGATTTAATTTTGTTTAAAGACTCGCATCGCGATCTGGATAAATTTAATTTGGCAATTTTTTGCCACGTGGCGCTCCAGTTTTTTTATATATGGAAAAACTGGAGCGCCACGTGGCAAAAAATTGCTTTTATATATATATATATATATATATATATATATAAGGTAAAAGGTCGTGGACGAGGCACGTGGGAAATATGTGCATGTGTGTAATGAACTTTTACAGTTCACAGACTCGAGTACAGGTAGAATACGATTCCGCTGTATACTCGAAAAAAATGTTTACGTAATCTACGTAATGAATTTTCTTTCTTGTCACGACGCATATTGACGTGTTTTTTTTTTTTTCCCTCACCTGTTGAATTTTTCTAATTGATTTTTCTTTAGATGCAAATATAATTCATTATAAAAAGATGACGTATAAATTTCGTACAGAAGAAGAAAACAAAAAAATTATTGCGCGATTATTACGTTGGTATAATTTTCCAAAATTTTGTTTTAATATTTAAATTAATTCTTTTTTAGAGGAAATTATTATTTTGTTATTTTTTTTTTAACGTATATATGATGGATTTTTATTTCAACTGGTAATTCTCGAGATGTTCAATCTTAAAGTTATCTCTCAGGTCTGATATTACCGAAAGTCAAAATCTTTTATAGATAATAGCACAAAATGTTTATTGCCAAAGATCAGAGGCTAATCGGTAAATGATTGGAGTGATTGGCGCGAGAAAGAGGTAACGTGTTTTGGCTCCACACCTTCACGACTCACGATCGTTTCACGCCTCTCTCTCTCTCTCTCTCTCCCTCTCTCTTTCTCTTTCTCCCTCTACTTCTCTTTTTTTTTCTCTCTCTCTCTCTCTCTCTCTCTCTCTCTCTCTCTCTCTCTCGATCTTGAAACATTTTGCCATCACGCTGGCAAACGAGGTAATATCCACGTTTCAACGCGGAGAGAGGGCATCGAATAGCCGAGGTGTATATAGGAAAGAGCGAGAGAAAAGATCGCGTGGCTGTTTTAACGAGTGATCGAACGTTGTATGGTAGCAAAACTCAGATCGATGAGAAACGGCACGCTCGCCTGAATCATCAATGAAAACTATCGAGCATCACTTGCAATATAGAATTATCGTTCCACATATATATAGTTAAATATAGTTAAAAAAATGTATATAGATGTGTATAGTTACATCATAAATTAATTGGCAATATTTTGACCTTAAAAAACTTGCCATCATGAATTTTCAATCTGTCAGTCTCTATATCATATACAAGGGAAAAGTGAATTTGGTTTGGTGATTTTAAAAGAATTTTATTGCAGAGGCAAACAAAATTTATTTTTATTAAATAATTTTTATTCGTCGAATTGGACAATTTGCAAATTATTAACGAAATATATTTTTTTTATTTATCGAAATTTTATTGAAATTAAATATATACGTAATTTGTTTTCTAATAATTCGTATTTATATCAAATATAATTTTGATAAATACGAATAAAAATTTTCATTGATCCATTTTTATAATATTCTGTCTCTAGACGAGAACAAATTAATTACTTCGACTCTGTAGACAATTTTTCAGATAATTTTTGATAATATAAAATACGTGTTTGGTATAATTAATCAATTTTTTAATATCCTTCATATATTCTGTTAAATTTTTTTTTTTCGCTCCAAATTTCGACCAATTACATGAGGGCGATGGATCGATATTATGAATCGACAGAATCGTGTTTCTAGTACATAAATCAATGTATACAGTTACGTATAAAATACGTTATACGATACACGTCTTAATAACGATCATTCACAATGGGGAGTCACAAGACTCTTATATTATGTATGTGTATATAATGGAATCGAGCGGCACTTTCTTGTCCGTTGGTTCTACAGGACTCTCGTTTTACGTAATGCGATACGTGATATCCTTACGTTATATTTGCAGAATGTGAATAATAATAATAATAACAATAATAATAATAATAATCACACGAGACATGTACATACGATATCACCGCCTAGCCGTTCACTTATTACGAGTCTCCTCGATCATCTCGATTTACCAGGCAGTCCACGTGCCCGTCCCCTCCACCCGGAGAATCTTCTTTCACTATCAGAAATATGAAAAATTGTCTCTCGAGTCTTTGACTATCGTAAAATCATTCGACATCACTTGAACATTTTTTTTTTTTTTTTTTTTTTTTCGTACCTAACGTTCATTCGTATATTTTATTCTTTTTTCTGATGGTCGAAAGACGATTCGAGGCCTTGAGCGAAGAATCCTTGAGACGAAACTTTTCGATTCCAGTAAATGGAAAAAAAAAAAATGAGGCACACGCGAGAGAGGAGAGAAGAGAGAGAGAGAGGCAAAGAGTGAATTAATCTACGAGTAGCAGGTGCCCAGTTCGCAGGGTCACGATTCATAATTACCGGGTATGAGCTTCGTGCGTTGCACATTTATCAAAGTTCGTAAATCATATATATATATATATATATATATATCATGTACAAGCTGCATGTATATATTTTTGATTTTTATATATGCAATCTATCTGGATAAAAATGAATTATAGACATTAAGTTAGGTCGCCGCCATTTTTTTTTTTTTAATGCTCGGAGGTATTTTATTAGGTAAACTCGATTAGATGACAATCTTGATCGCAATCTTTATAGTCGGTTTTAAATCACTTTTTTTTTTTTTTTTTTTTCGTATACTGCAGCAGTCATACAATTTAGTAGGGTCGAGAGAGCGTTCAGATCTCAAGCAATTACGACAAATCAGGGCGTGAAAATAATCGTCTAGGATTAATATGATTTATCGAGCTTTTGCTGGCAAGAATTAAGCTTGAGTGTTGCTCGTTTATTACGATCAGAGAGAGAGAGAGAGAGAGAGAGAGAGAGAGAGAGAGAGAGGGGGGGGAGAAAGAAGAACGTATATATAGTGTCGAATAGACGAGGAAAAATAATCGAGGTGGGAATAATCAGTGAAAGGGGAGACGGGTGTGGCGATGATTCTCACTATTTTTATTATAAACATTTATAGTTCATGTATGGATTATTCTCCATAAAATCGAACAATTTTTTATCGAAACAATTTATGGGCAAAGTTTAGTCTTGAAAAAAAAAAAAAATTTAAGAGAAAAAAAAACAAATTTTTAATGATTTGCTGAAAGTTTTTGAAATTTTTATAAAATGTTCTTTAAAAAAGGTCTTGGATGTGTAGTGTTTTTTAGCCTGCCTAATCAAGGATTTCTTACTGATTAAAATCGTACTTTTTCCTGAAACAAAATATAAAAAAATAATAATAATTATCCTAAAATGCAAAAAACAAAATATCGAGGATTTAGTGTTTTTTTTCTCTTCACGACAGTGTAAGAGCGTGAGATGCATCCGAGTTACAATGAAACTTGTTATTATTATTATATACAATTTATGTTGTAAAATAAAAACTACAATGAGTAAAAAAAAATAAATGATGTATAAACTAGGCTCGGTCTAAGCCCATCTAACTATCGGACTTTAGATCTCTCGCTCGTACATTCTGTAACTGCCTTAATCACCCGCATCGTTTTCTCCATCCCTGTGATTTCGATTCG
Organism: Dyspetes luteomarginatus; assembly: GCA_963669185.1. Lineage (NCBI taxonomy): Eukaryota > Metazoa > Arthropoda > Insecta > Hymenoptera > Ichneumonidae > Dyspetes > Dyspetes luteomarginatus. The sequence continues at coordinate 4,458,351 of OY769904.1, forward strand.
AGACGCTTATGGACTCACTGACTCACATTTTCGTACTCACGTGTCTCATTTTTTTTTTTTTTTTTACAACATTCGAGTGACTCGATTTTAAAATTAAAATTTTACCTTTAATTTTCAATAAAATTTAGTTATAATTTTTATTCGAGTCAAGCAAATGTTGAATTTATAGAACAAAGTCTATTTATTTTTCTCAGAGGAAAAAAAAAAATTAAAAAAAATGAATAACACTCATTAAATAATGAGTGTTATTCATATTTTTTAAATTTTTTTATTTATTTATTAAGAGGCTCAATTAGCAGATGAATTTTAAGAGTTTCCGAAAAATGGTACTCAAGCTTCTAAATGGTTTTTGTCAATGCCAAGGCACATTAGGCAATTGAGAATCCAGAGAAATACTCGGGCAGTTCGAGAATGGCTCAGCGTCATTAGAAAAAGAGCGTTATAAACGTACGTGCGTGAGAGCACTTGAATTCCCAGAGGCGTAGGCGGATACAAACCACGCGCGCAATATATATATATATATATATTTTTGTTTGCCGTTTTTTTCTTTTTTTTTTTTTTTTTTCACCCACTCAAGTTACTCGAGAAAATCAAGTGCACGAACAGTCTGAGAATGCACTTGAGTTTTGCAGTGCAGCAGAGTCATGAATTTTTTCGTTACTTGGCGAAAAATTGGCGCCACTGCGAACATTCTTCAAGCTCTCAATTTTTTTTATTTATTTTTTTAATTTTTTAATTCAATTATTTATATCGAGATAGTAGCCGAGACAATTGCTTGTAAAAAAAGGTGATTCAGATCGATTGAAATATATTCCTGAAATGTGAAAATTTCACGATGTTTGGGTCAAGCAAATTATTGTTATTGCGTTTGTTTTTTTTTGTTTTTTTTTCATAATTATTATATTGTAAAAAAAGAAAAGAAAAAATAATAATAATATAGCCCTGAAAAATTACAGGGCAAAGATAATTTTTTAACGCCACAAATCGTCTCGTCAAATGACAATGACAGCAGTCAGTACGTAGAATGAAAAAAGATATGGTAATGTACCATTTATATATATATAGATAATATGCTCTCGTTGCCTGCAGCTTCGCGCGCGTTGAATAAGTGTAAAAACATTTCACCCCATTTTACCCCCTTAGGGGTTGAATTTTGAAAAATCTCTTCTTAGTCAGTCTCTATACATTATAAAATAAAACTACTGACCAAATTTCATATTTATTCATATTCATATATATCATATCATATATAGAAATATATCACATATATTTTATACAAAATAAAAATAAAAGAAATATATTTTATACAAAATAAAAATAAAAGAAATATATTTTATACAAAATAAAAATAAAAGAAATATATTTTATACAAAATAAAAATAAAAGAAATATATTTTATATGTATACACAGCAATACAGACGAATCGTTAAACGTAAATTTGTGGCCCTGAGCAATCAACAGATAAGATTTATGATTATAAAATACTGCGGTTATTATTTAACGACATGAGCGCATTAGTTTGTTGAAGTTTGTCCTGCCAACCTCACATGTCCTCCACATTTTATGACACTGACACGTTTCCACGATCTGCGTAGCTCTCTCAATCTTCATATATCTCTCAAACTCTGCTAATATGGTCATTCATGTCATTACAATTTAATTACTGAATCATTTTGTTTTTTTTTTTTTTTTTTTATTATCGCCCCGTTTCCTCGTCTCTGCTAGATGAATATTTTTTTTGCACCTTTGCACGTTCCATACGCGGTTGTTAATTTTCCGTCGACTACGTGATGAATTATACGGTTACATTTTTTATTTTTATTATTATTCTTATTATTTTAAAATTTATGATGGATTTTATTTCAATTTTCGCGGTTTCTCAGTCGTTCCATTACATTGCGAGATGGAAAAGATCGTTGAGAGAAGAGTCGAGGCAATGAGGAGAAAAATAAGAGACACAGAAGAGAGAGAGAGAGAGAGAGAGCAGACGAATCAGGATGGTGTACAGGCAAAGTGCGTTTTCGAGTAACCCAAAAGTCACGAACTTCTTTCTCGGCAGTTCTCTTAAATCAGTGTGGGAGAGCAAAAAAAAAAAAAAAAAATCAAAAGAAAAAGAGTACAAAAATTGTCAAGGAATTTGCGCCAGTATAGAAAAATGACGAGTCTTTAAATGGTTTTGTCTATTTATTCGCGCTAGCAGGAAATGAGAAATGTTTTTTTTTTCCCATGACAAAGTCAGCGTGACTGCTGCTGGTATTCACTCAAAAATGAAAAAAAAGAGAGAGAGAGAGAGAGAGAGAAAAAAGTATAGACAGAACGAACTGACCATGTTTGTCGTGGAGTGTCGCGAGAATCTCTCAGATATCCGACAGTGAGAAGTTTCTTCTTGAAGCGAGAACGACATTTCGTATCCACTATTTGCCATTCCGTTTCGACGCTCTTCGATGTCGAAGGCGTAAAAGGAAGAAGGAAAAGGTAAACTCACCGAGTCGAGTGAGAGCGACCGAAAAGGCGCCACCGCTCATTCTACAAGCACTGATGTCATTCGCTATTTTTGGAAGGATCGATGATCCCTCTGTGTCCTTTTCTCACAAAAAAGTATAATAAAAAAAGAAAGGAAAGAAAAAACGAAAGAAAAGAAAAAAAAATCCATTGAGAGAGCGTGACAATTGGTGACAATGAACTTTAACCTCTGGACCAGTTCATTCGCTCTCCGGAAAAAAAAATCTTGTCCAAATTGGCAACTCGAAAGATTCGTTTCTATTCTTTTTACTCATTTTGAGTATTTCTTGGTAATTCGTTTTTAGAACCTCCGGATATTTTCGTTGACACATAAGATCAAGTCTAACTTATGTTTATTATACGATTTAATACGTGACAGTTGAACTCTGACCAATACATCAGCTGTGGGGGATTAAAAATATCATCAAAATTTTCTACTCGAAAGATCGGATTTTATTCACTGACACATTAAAGAGCTTTTCCCGAAAGTCCATTTTTAGAAGTTGAATATTCCAAATGGATGAAAAGATCGCGTCTAACACACATGTTTATTACGGTTAAATCTCGCCAAGGAGGGGCATTAAATCTCGGCCGACGAAACCATTATTTCGTCAAGTAGATTAATACCGCTCGTTAAAGATCCGCTCTCGGTGCTGAGAGACTGGCTAGAGAGGAGCTTCTATGGAGGAGAGACAGAAAGGGAGAGAGAGAGAGAGAGAGAGAGAGAGAGTAAGAGATAGAGAGAGGAAGTGGGATGGAGGGTCGTCAGAGCTGCTAACTGGACACAGAGCTTTGTGAATGCAGCAAACGGATGACTAAAGTTGACTCTCGTTTGCTGCTCGTTCAGAGTACATACCCAGTTATACATCTGTATGTATATATATATATGCATGTATGTATATATATGTATGTATGAAGAAGATATATAGGCGTATTCATGAGACTCCGTTGTGTTTACATGTTATCTTGGCGTTTACTGGTTATTCACTGGTTACTTACTTACTTACTTACTCTTTACTCATCTTGGCGCGTTTTACTTCTGAAAAGTGCTTCTGCAGCCTCCGCAACAACTACATAACATCACAAACAGTTGAATGAAAATTCTACGTCAAGCCCAGCATACTGTGAAATTCAAAGCACAGATGAGAGTTTATGGACGTCTGAGGAAGTTTGGACTGTGCCACTTTTCGTTTGAAGCTCTTACGGGGCTGCTGGGGCAATAAAATAAGCAAAAGAGAAAATTTCGAGCGAGAGAGATGAAGGTGGAGAAAAGTTTACACAAATTTCACTCGTTGCCACGAGTGAGGGGCTCAGACCTAAAGCTCTATGATGACGGTAATGGGAGTTTTGCGACTAGTCTCCCAAGAATTATGACTTCTCTATCATTCTTCTTTGCCATTGGTCACAGATTACTATTTTCAGTTGACTTTACATACTTTTCACGATCATGTGGATCAGCACGAATGGGATATAACAGTTGAGAAATTTCTTCGTAATGTTTATAAATTATGATTATTTTTTTGATGAATATTTTTGAATATACTGAAAATCCTTTGAAAAATAATAAATTGCCAATAGAATTATGATTGTGTTCCCCGGAAAGGTTTGAAACAAATTCGTGTCGAGATCTCTGCGAGAACTGCCATGTGTCTCATCCTCGTGAACTTTGACCCTAAAGTTCACATAAGTTCTGTTGTTCAGCACGTCCCATTACCACCGACGACATTTATAACTCTCCAACTACCGTATAAATTTTATCCCTTATTGCATTTTTTCACCATTTTTATCAACCCCAAATTTTTTACCCATCTTTTTACTCTCGAGGAACAAAAAATCCAGTATTCCGGTTTTAACGTTGCATTTTTTTTTCTCTCTCTGATTACAGACGAAAGAGACGCAATTCAGAAAAAGACATTTACAAAATGGGTGAACAAGCATTTGAAAAAGGTAAGATGAGAGAATAATTTTTTATTATAATCGGAATAATATAATGATAAAATTGGGCATGTGATTGTGGCATCATGAGAATAATCATCGACTAATAAATTTGTAATAGATGAATCGTTAATCAGTATATTCATGGTAGTAATAATTATACCAGGGAATAATTTTATCTCGAGTTTCTTTTGACGAGGCCCAATACGAAATAATGAGCCAATTTATAATTAATTTGCATATTCATTGATTCTCGAGGCTTTTTTTGGTCAACCACGAGAGTTCTTTGACGACGCAAAATAATGCATATATAGATTTTAACGACGTATCGATAATCTCAGATCGAGCACTGCAATGCTAATTATCAGTCAGAGGCTCTATATGGTTTTTATTTATTTATATATTTTTTATTATTTCTTTTTCAATTTTTTTTCAAGAAGAAAAAAATATGTAAAAAAAAATGAAAATAGTCGGTTAATTGGTAATGAGGGAGTGGGTCGTCAATGAGGTCAGACTACTGTTGTTCAATAGGTGAAGAAAAGATTTTTTTTTTTTGCTTCTTTTTCTTCGTCTCTCAATTCATTGTTAAGGCGAAAGGGAGATGAGAAATGAGTTTGAAATCGTTGGAGGTTCATGACTTATTTATCAGCACACAAACGCACACACACACACACACACATGGGACTCGACACAGCCTTCACATTTAGTCTGTTTCCTGTGCATAATTGTTGGTAAAATTTCCTGTCTTACAAATCGAGGAGAAATCGTCCTAAAGTTAAGCATAAAAGGTGCTAAAGGCCCAAAATGCTAAATTTGACACAAAAAAAAACAAAATTTATTCTCTTTGCATTTGGTGGCTCATTATGTGGAATTGTTTATCCGTGAGTAAAATCATTCGAGCTTCTTATTATAGATTTCTTTTTTTTTTCTTTTTTTTTTTTTTTTTTTGCTCATACCCGAAGGAATTACCTCGAATAATTCGTGTGAAGTCGCGATTCGACAAATCGTGATCGCGTCTATAATGGGATCATGAGAAATTTTCAATTGAAAAAAATAAAAAAAAAATCCTTGGGCCTTTCGTGTGAGATTTGCTACACTTTGACCTTTGGAGGAAATTGAATCGCGAAGAGATCGAAACTCCCATGAATATTTATTAAATGGTCTTGGAAATTGGAAAGGGTTAAATCATGGGTTAATTGCGTGATTGCTTCTTGGCAGATTAGAAAATCGATCGATCTTCAACATTAGATAATCGTATATTCGAGTATCGTCGTAACAAGATTCTCATGTGAAAGTGAGGTCACTGCCTCGATCTTTTTATTTAAAAAAAAAAAAAAATTAATCATCAAATTAATTGAATTTTAATTCAATAAAATTTATTTGCCTATAAAACACAATTTATGTGGCTATCATCGTATATATTAATTGGCAATTATTATTTTAATTCAATTCATATTTTTCATTTTAATGCAATTGCAGTGAAATTTTTATAAAATTTAATTTTTAAATAATAGACCAAACGAATTATTATAGCTGGAGGAATTTAAAAAATTTGATATTTCCAGTCTATATGAAGCTCTGAAGTGAGTTTGGTGAGTTAAAGGTGAGGTGTGAATACGTCCGGGAGGGCGTAACAAATCTCGTCGCAAATGTCGTCTCGTAAGAGTTTATAAATAAATATGATCTGGGCGTCGTGGGTTCGATTATTTATTCGATTAAAACGAGCTATATATATATATATATCATTTTGCGACTGGTTTTCCATACGTTCTTCATGCTCGAGAGTTTCTCTCTCACGCCGTTTCTCAAACGAGACACGAGCATAGTGAATGCTCGCTGGGCTCTTTGGGACAAAAGTCAAGCTCGATAATGTTTTTTGTGTGGGTCGTTTGTTGTAATCTCGTTGCACCGTGCTGGCACGTCTTGGTCGTTGTGCGAGACGAGGAAAAGAAGGAGATAGAAATATAAGAGATATAGAATTTTTTTCACCAAGTAAAGGGATAAAAATGCCAAACTAGTCATGATGTAAAACTGACGTGTGTCGTATGGCACGTATGTAGGTTGTTGGCTTTTTGTTGTTTATCACTAATGTGTGCGTGAGTTTCTCTCTGTCTGTCTCTCTGTCTGTCTCTCTCTCTGACTCTCTCTCTGACTCTCTCTCTCTCTCTCTCTCTCTCTCTCTCTCTCTCTCTCTCTCTCTCTCTCTCTCTCTCTCTCTCTCTCTCTCTCTCTCTCTCTCTCTCTCTCTCTCCCCTCTCTCTCTCTCTCCCCTCTCTCTCTCTCTCTCTCTCTCTCTCTCTCTCTCTCTCTCTCTCTCTCTCTCTCTCTCTCTCTCTCTCTCTCTCTCTCTCTCTCTCTCTCTCTCTCCCCTCTCTCTGTCACTTGTCACGTAGGACTATAGAAGGCAATTTTCCAGATCCACTCTATCTTTCGCCAGGAAATAAATCGTGTAGGCGATCAAAGAAAAATAGAAAGCAAAAAAAAAATACGTGCGTTAGGTACCTATCGAATAATCGAGGCTCATATTGAGCCAATCATTTCGATTATAAATTTAAATTGAAAAAAAATACGAATATTAAAAAAAAAAAAAGTATACGATAAAATGTTAACCAAAAATAATTGTTCACTTTCGTAAATTGTACTTGTTAAATTAAAACAATAATTCAATAAATATTTTCTTGAATTCTCACAAGGTACCCGAAATAAATAAATAAATAAATAAAATAGGAAATAATTAATTTAATTATTATGAAAGTAAAATCCACCACGGAGAAGCCTGAAGATTTTCCACTTGGGATTTTATCGATTTCTATATCGGATCTCTTTGATCTCGAAACTTTGACGACCTGTCAGAGCTTTCATTTTATTTTATTTTTTTCTTCTTCAAAAAAGTCCCTCAGTCCTTTTGCGCTCCCTTATCGAGACCAGGAAGCCGATAAAATTCCGTAACGCGAGGTGTACGATTTTTTTTTTTTTTTTTTTCTCGACGATCTCATGACGCGTGAGCGTCGATCGCTGTACGCTGGTTAAAATTCACAATGGGCGAACCCGCGAACTTGCATAATCACGAGATACGTATTTTGCAATAATGTATTCAAATTTTCAAATATATCTGTATATATTTTACGCACACACACTGCGCCAGAAAATAATCGCCCACATATTTCACGCGAACGCCCACGTATCAAATTTTCTTGACCTCACCAAACAGACACACACAACACCAGCATAGCACTCTCTTTGCCTTCATTCATAATGAAATTGCTCACGATCGAGGTTTTAATTTTCATCAATGAAACTTCTCGGAATACGAAATTGAGAAATTAAAAAAAAAAAAAAAAAAGAAATCAATTAGCCAGAATTCTTGGTAAATGTATGTATATGGGTATATATTTACCGACGAAAAGGTGTTTTTTCACGATGACTCACATATATCACTCGTCATAATTGCTGAATGTACAAAAGTACGAAGTGAGCATGAATACATTTAATCGTGAGAATTAAACGAGAATCGCTCGATTCGTCACGATGACTAAAATTCTTCGTGTCTGCATTAATTATATGCTCGGTTATTATTTTATCGTAAATTCTTCATCGATTACAATATTCTGCCACAATTCATAATTTTGTCCTCTTGTGGAGCTAAAAAAAATTAATAAAAGTCGAAAAATTGATTAAAAATTCATTAATCCTGATTTTTATTTGATTTTGTTTAATTTCTCATCGCTCTACGTGCGATTAAAAAATAAATATGTAAAAAGATTAAAGAGAAACAGCGAGAAAAGAATGAAAAAAAAGAAAAAAAAACCGAATCGCTTCCAGAAATGGGTCGAATCCTGAGATTCAAGGCGAACCACATACAGACAACCGAAAGGTGCTTTTATATACATATACATATATATATATAAACAGGATAAAAATAACCAGCTCGCTGCATTCAAGACCAAAGGATTTCGAGAGGTTTCATTTTCGTTCAAAAAAGTTTTTTCGACAGGCTCTCTTTGATGTTTGTTTTTTTTTTCTTCTTTTATTTATCTCTTTCACTTTTACTCGACTCTCCCTTGTTGTATTCAGTATTTTTTATTTTTTTTTAAACAAAGATCCTGTGATGAGTCATACTCTTGTGCTCCTTTCGACACGTGACCATCCCTCGTACAAGACCAAAAATGTACATAACTCATTACATGATAAAAACATGCCTTGAAAAATTCTCCTTTCAAATGGGAATTTTTTTTTTTATCATTCTTATACGAATGACAAAACAGAGTTCGAAGAAGAAAAAAAAAATGTATTTCTTTGCAGAGGTTTCTCCTCCATTTAAATATCAATAGTGCTCCACTTTGCCACTTTGCACTGAGCAGATTATCTTGAAAAATAAATTATTCTTTCGATATTTAAATTCTAATCTCTCGTTATTGTCCATTAATGAGTTGACTGTAAAAATTCGCCTGCTTACCATTAACCACTAATTTAATAACTCTTTTTAATTACCTGGTCTCCTATATAGACCTGGACGTGGTCTTCTATATATATATATATATATATATATATATATATATATATATATATATATATATATATATATAAAATAATAAAAATATAATAATAAATATATATAAATATAAATAAAATGTTTATATATATATATATATAAATTATTTTATTTATTTTTGGGGATAAAACGTCATATGTTTGAGATATAATCAGTATGGGGCTTTCCAAGTCTATATGACGAATCGATCACCTGCGTGTTTGATGAATGCGATTGGCAGCTTCGCTCGATCTTTCACTCTCGTCGTCCGACACGCTACACGATCCTGGACAATACCCAGAGAACGGTGCATGGTCTTGTCGACTAAGTTATAAATATATATATATATATAAAACTGAAGAACCTGATACGTCAGCCTTGACGTATTCTCGACGACATAGGCCTGTTTCTTCGTTGGTCAGAGAGTCGTAAGAGAGCGGCGCCTCCCTCGTGTCCCTTTTTTCACCCGTAAAGGTGTGTAAGTGTCCTTACCTGGTATATCGAGAACAACACACACGCACAAATATCTCGATTTTATATACTCACACGTGGTCCACATGAGGCAAGGTCGTGTATCCGGTACTCTTGGAACGAGGACCATCTATATAGATGACTCTCAGGTGTCACAACTGGCTTTTTAAAATTCTTTCCCTTTCATTCGCTCATAGCTTACATCCGAGTAACTCAGAATTAACGGTGCTATTTTGCTAATTCAACGTCTGCAAAATTTTCTTTGTCGATTCGAGATAAACATGATAGACAATTTTTCATGCTGGGAAAACAGAAAGATAATTAAAAATTATCGAAAATAATTTTTCTTGGTAATTAAAAATAATTTGAAATAATTTTATTAACGAATTTATTCATAATTGTTTTGTTGGAAAATTATTATTTTTTGACGTCTTTTGATTGGTTTCTTTTTTGAGCAATTTTTCATGTTGGGAAAACAGAAAGATAATTAAAAATTATCGAAAATAATTTTTCTTGGAAATTAAAAATAATTTGAAATAATTTTATTAACGAATTTATTCATAATTGTTTTGTTGGAAAATTATTATTTTTTGACGTCTTTTGATTGGTTTCTTTTTTGAGCAATTGCATGGGCGAGTCTTTGGTGTCACCATTGCCTTTTTAAGATTCTTCCCTCTTCTTTCCACAGAGAAATTACATCCGAGTAGTTTAAAAGCAACAGTGCTATTTCGCAATCACCACCTCCATAACACGTGTTTCTTTTTTTTTCTTTTTTTTTTTGTCGGTTGGGCAAACCATAAACTCCAATGAAAGAATTTTTTTAAGGATCGTTATTAAGTTATTAAAAAAATTCATGAAAAATAAATTTGCTTTCGAAGCTAATTAATCAAAATAATTTTAAACAATTTTTGCCTCATTATTTAAATTCTTAATAATTGTTTCATTGGCAAATTATTTCTTGATGATTTTTTTTTTTTTATATCGTTGACTTCCGGTTGAGCGTAATAGGGATATCGAAGGTAAAAAATGGACAAATTATATTTGCGATATGTCGATGAGCCAGGAGAAGATTCATTTTACAATTAGCTTGAGGCTTGAGTCTATAATTTGCTCATTTGTTGCTTGTTGGCTCTCGTCCGAGCAATACTTTCCAATCGATTACTTCCTCAAAGGGTGCGGACGCACAACGTGAAGATGCAAGAAAGATAGAGAGAGAGAGAGAGAGAGAGATAAAAATATTGCTTATGGGTGGTGTTTTTAATGCGATTAGAAACGAGCTCTATAGAGTTAACGAATGAGAAATGTTTAAAACGGGGCTTGTCGACCCACAGGAGCAACGAGGATAACAGCTCTTCCCTTTTCCTCGACCTCTTCCACGCGCCTTTTGGCTACAATAAACTGTGGCCAAGAGGTGCGTTAGTATATATATATATGTGTGTGTGTGAGTATATATATATATATATATTGCCGTTGTCGTGCTCTGGGCGTGTCATGGCATTAATCTCTTGGCATCGATTTACAAATTACTAAACGAGAGCGAGAGAGAAAACAATCGTGACATCCGACGCGAGAGGCTCCGTCGAGCGTGAAATTGAGCGAATATTCCCGGCAACATAATTCATTTCTCTTTCTCACTTTTAATAAATTGCAATTTTCACATTGATCCGAGTTTAATTTTCAAATTGTATTTTATGATAGATTTGTTTTTTTTTTTCCTTCAAAATTTCTTTTTATTTGCCACGATAGCGCCATCTGGTGACCGAGTTAACCAAATTAACTGAGAGAACATGCGTAGACATTTTGATAAAAAAAAAAATAAAAATATCCCTAATTATTTTCAATTACCCTTTGGAGCATTCACAAAATGGCTCTGTTATTGCAACAAATAAAAATCTAGATACGAGCCCACGATAGATGAAAATTTTTTCACCACCAGATGTCACTGCCATGAATTTTTATTTTCTCAACGGAAACTTCTAAATTTTCCTCAAATGGTCACAATCGGAGAAAGATGAAATAAAATGGAAAAAAAAAAGTGAACGAGTGGCAGAAAAATCGAGAGAACTTGACGCCGTCATTATATAATTATCAATCATGATTAAGTCATTTCTAATTGGTTAACTACTTCGAGATTTGTACTCTACAATTAATCGTTCATTTTTTTTTTACTCCGACTCAGGCGTATCGCCATTTTTTATTTCTTTCGTAATTTTTATTTTCATCCTTTCTCCTGGTATGACTCTGGTATATGGAAATGTCAATTTGTGTACATTCCTGGCTCTTTTTTTTTTCTTTTCTTTTTTTTTTCCATGAAAAACACGCAACGACATCGTTATGCGATTTTCTAATATAATTTCCGTTTGTTTTCTCACCGTAACGCCACTCAGGAAATTACTTTTAGTTCTCTCCCCTCTATTTCTTTTATCCATGCGCTGGTCTTTGAAGAAGACTTTTGCCGCCTTTGCTATCTCGATACTCCAAATAGTCTACTTGGCATGTCGAAACGCCCTCTGGCGTAACCTTCATGATGTGCAACCAAAAACTTTGCGTTTTTTTTTTTTTTTCATCGTCCGCGATACAACTCAAAGATTATTACGTTAAATTTCTTATCAGCGAGTGTAAACGAACTTTACGATCGTTCTTACGAGTGGGAAAAAAAAAAAAAACATCAAAAAATTATCCAGACCTCTCGAGAGACTCGTTAATGACGACATTTGACGACAAAAGTCTAAAATGCTTTCGGAAAGCCTCGAGAAACCGATCCTTTATTTCTGCGTCTGATTTACGCTCATGAGGAAATCGATCATTATATGAGAATTTATTTCGCAACAGCCAAAGAGACAATTGTAAATTTCTTAACCCACGAGAGTCATTTATTTTATTTTACTATAGCGAAGCGGCTAATTAAGGGACTTTTTAGGGCACGGTCAGTAATCGATTGATCACTCTTACTTTTTTTTTTTATCTACGAAATTGATCATTTTATTAAACGCTCAAATAATTCAAATCTAATATAAAATTACTAATTGGAATTTGTCAAAAAAAAAAAAAAAAAAAAAAGATAAATTGGTCAGAAAAATAAATTAAAATATTTTTGGAAAAATAAATCTGATTAATGAAAATGACTTTGAAATTGTCAGCTGAGACTGTAGATTGAATTTAAAAGTATTGGTAAAAAAGAAAATGATAATATTTAAAAAATTGGTTAAACTTAATCCTTGATTAGGACGCGATAAATTTTTTCATGGGTTAATTTTTCATCTCAATTTTTGAACCTGTCATCGTTTTCACATTGCTCAGAGTCAAGTTAAAGATTTACCGAGGCGCCACAAAAATTTATCTCAATATCCGTAAAATTTGAGGCTCGTCTCTCGTGATTACGAGGTTTGCGGTTTGACAATATAAGCCGCGTGGGCGGTAGTCGACACGCGATATATCGTATTATTCCAGTCTGTTTGCCAGCGAGGCCGACGCGGAGAGGCCGTTCCGAAACTTTCATTCATAGAACTTCTCGCGCGCGCATATATCGCAATCTTTTCGTTTTTTTTTTTTTTTTTTATTTTTTTTTTATATTCGTCTTGGACTTGTCTATGTTTTTCACTTTCTCTCTCCATCATGGCAATGAAGGCGCATAATTAATATTCACGGATTTAAAAAACGCGCGTGGCTCGAGTCCCACTTTCTGCTATTACGCGAATAATTTCAATATCGAACTTCTCCTGGTTCTCGTTGATTTAAATATTCAAAATTGTAAAAATTTTCATCCCTCTGGACAAAGACGAGGATTTTTTTTTGTTTTTTTCCAGCTCTTTTTTATCAATTACAAAAAATAAATGCCATATGCTGTTGATGAGAGATACATTTTTAAAATTCATAAAAACATTCAAGAATATTCGCTATAACATCACGTACATATTTTTCCAATTAAATAACAAGAAGAAGATAATTTCAATATCGAACTTCTCCTGGTTCTCGTTGATTTAAATATTCAAAATTGTAAAAAATTTCATCCCTTTGCACAAAGACGAGGATTTTTTTTTGTTTTTTTCCAGCTCTTTTTTATCAATTACAAAAAATAAATGACATATTTTTAAAAATAAATCGCCATATTTTTATTCTTTGCTGTTGATGAGAGATACATTTTTAAAATTCATAAAAATATTCAAGAATATTCGCTATAACATGACGTACATATTTTTCCAATTAAATAGCAAGAAGAAGAAGTTGCTTGATGAATATAAAAAACAAAAAAAAATATTACTCTGTCCGTTTTATTTTAAAAAAAGCGGCTAAATCTATATTTTATGTCTGTTAGTCCAGAGGCTGATTAAAAAATAATCATCTTGTGGAATTGGCCAAATTCTCAGACTCCACTAATTTTCTCGTTTTTTTTTTTTTTTTTTTTTTCATGCAATATTGTTTTATTATTATTTCGCTCAGCTTATTTATTATTGTCCGCATGACTGGATCCGGGTTTTCATTTACTGGCCAACTGTGCTAAGAATCCAAATTACCCCATTTGTTTGCGCTTCTCGTGTCTCGGAACGTGTTCCTCTGATTTCATTTTTTTTTTTTTTTTTTTTTTTTCTCCATGTTTGGACGGATGTTGTTCCTCGCGTTGAATTTCTGTTGCGAAACCGAGAGGGTCTTCGGCATATATGCCGAAAATAAAAAAGGTTTTTCCTTTCCTTTTTTTTTTATTTTTTTCATTTCTGGGCACGAGGTCGACAGGTTAGGATTTGATGTGGAGTAAAAAAAAAAACGAGAGGGATGTATACAAGAGGCTGTACTACAAAAACTCATTGTTGACGTTAAAATGCTACTTTTATCGTTTAATTTTTCTTCAGTTGCCCGCAGTAGTTTAATTAACCAGCAGCAATTGGCCATTTCTGACAGGCTCAGCATAGAAATTGCCATAATTATAAAAATTAAAAAATTTAAAAAATCAAACCACATTATGCAAATGAATGTTAATTGTGTCACAGCAACATTATTCCAATCAGAAAACTTTCATTTTTCCTCGACAAGATTTATTACGATTGCGTATAAATCCATTAAAATATGGATGTGAAATAAAATATATTTTGTTCCAAATCCAAATGAAATAAATTAAAATTTAACAAATCGTGAAATTAAAATAGAGTATATTTATCGATATGATGAAACGTTTTTTTTTTTTTTTTTAAATCTGATGTGATAAAAATTTGTCACTTTAATCTTTCCATAAATGGGCCATTTGACGATCGTGGCCATTTAACGACCGTGGTCATTTAACCACCATGGCTATTAAATCCATCGCTGTAATACGAGCATATCGCATATACATATATATTACCATCCTGTTTGGTTTAACTCTGACAAAAGAGGCCAACCATCAAGGGGCAAAGCTCGTCCGTCATTCCAACGCCCTGTGTTCGTGTACCATATAGCTCGTCTTTTGAGACTGTGACTTCTTCTTCGCGTCTCTCTTATTTTTTTTTTTTTTTATATATTTTTTTCTTCTTTCCTTTTTGCTTTGGAAGATACGAGCAAGCCGCACGCGGCTGTTACACGAAAACCAACAGATAGTCTTTCCTCTCTCGTCGAGTACACGCGAAGATTGAAAAGAGGCGCAGAAACTCTGTGTTTGCTTACATCGCTGATATCACAGGCTGGGGAAGCTTCTTGGAAGGCTTTTTTACTCTTCCTTTACGCCCTTCCAACATCCTTTTATCTTGTTTCTCCCCCCCCCCTCTCTCCATCTGCATTTACTCCATCCAGCTCTTTCTGTTTCGTCTTCTCTCGTCATTCCCTCTATGTGTGTGTGTGTGTGTGTTTGTGTGTGTAAACTCGATGTGGATTTATGTTATTCCGGGATCAAGCAAAAGACCCTTTCATTTCAAATAATTCTCTATCAAATATATTTCCTTTTCTTTATCTTTCTCTTTTCCCACTATATAGTATAAAGTCGAGTACTATATGAATTTTGTAGCTAGGAGATTTTTTTTTTTTTATCGTTCATATTGCCAGGAATAACAGAGACAGCTGGAAAATTGCGAAATAATAAGTTATGTGCTCGTAAATATAGCCAACATTTGCTCATGCTTGTGAAATAGATATAGACTCGCTCGAATCTTCCTGTTCTCATTATTATCAATACTATTTTAACCTCGAAAATTTTTATCACAGTAAGAAAAAAAAGAAAAAAGTTTACCATTTTTTAGTGACAACTGGAGATTTTCAGGGAAAATATTTAAATTACCTCAAACCACAAATTTCCTTTACATTTTGATTCGAGTTTTCGATTTTGTAAATATACGAGCATCAATTTTAAATACCATTTAAATTATTCGAAAATATATTGTATACTTTTGCTAATTCCTTATAATCAATTTTAAATATCACTTGAAAGTTTTTCAATTCAAATTATCGCTCAGACTTTGAATTAATTTTTTTTTTCTTCTGTTCTTTCGCGAGACAATAAAAGAGGACATGAGTGTAGACGAGCGGTAATATCGTTGCACTCAGATATGCCGGAAGGCTTGATATAAAACGATATGAGCAGGAGGACTCGCTGGATCTGCCTCCACCATTACTGTACTTGTTCTTTTCTATTTATCTCTCCCCCCCTCTCTGTCTCTCTCTCTCTCTCTCTCTTTCGTTCTGTTCTCGTTGACGATTCTCCGAATGGAATCGAGACAACCTCAATGTATTACGATAATAGTTTAACTTTGCTAGGCGAACACACACACACACACAAAACCACAAGCATATTTGTCTTCTCTTTCACTCTTGTGGCTTTGGAGCGCAAAGATTGGAGAGGAAAAACCATTTATGTCGGGTTGAGTCACCGTTTCGAGGATTGCCGTGCGAAACGAGCAACAAGCCAGAGTAGCTACTGATCCAGAGCCTAGAAAAACAGATATATATATATATATATATCTCCTGTGTAAATACCCAGAGGAACAATATGGGCACCATCGGTACAAACTGAGCGAAGCTCCCTCTATCGCAAGACCATATACGGTTGAAATTATCTCGTTAACGAATTATCTCAAAGTGGAATCTGTCATCCAGTCTTTCTCTTGATCCTTTTGTACCAACGACGACTCACCTCCATCTCTGCACTCCAGAGATCTCTCTCTTGTTCTCTCGTGACCTTGAAAAATCAAGCGGTGCAATTATATATTTTGATATATACATCTCTACGTATATATACGCCGATATCACGTCTTATCGTCTCAATGGCTTTCTTGGTACTTGATTATAATTCTTCGCGCAATAGCCAGATATATCATTCAATCTATTTCTTTGTTCCTGCCCCAGCTATTTTTTGGGTTTTTGGCAATTTACCAACGACGACTCACCTTCATCTATGCACTCCAGAGGGTATCGTTGACGATGATGAAATTCCAGGGACCCTTGAGACAGATAACGAGAGACTATTTGCTGCTGAGAGACTGCACAAGAGTTTTCTCTCTCTCTCTCTCTCTTGTTCTCTCGTGACCTTGGAAATCAAGCGGTGCAATGATATATTTTGATATATATATCTCTACGTATATATACGTCGATATCACGTCTTATCGTCTCAATGGCTTTCTTGGTAGAATTATAATCAAGATTATAATTCTTATATATATATATATTATAATATATAATATATATATATATAATATAGATTATAATCAAGATTATAATTCTTCGCGCAATAGCCAGATATATCTTTCAATCTATTTCTTTGTTCCTGCCCCAGCTGTCTTTTGGGTTTTGGAAATTTTTCCATCACACCTCATGACTGATTTTCCAATATCTTTTCAGTGGCGATTTCATTCGAAATTAATTTGGATAAATTTTTTATTATTAAAGTTTACTTCATTTTTCATTAAATTAAAATGGTCAGCAGTGTTTTATGTGCGATTTTTTTTTTTTCTTGTCCCGAACAAAAGACCAGCGAGCGCTGTAAATTCCTGGCAAGAAAAACGAGGGTTTTGAGATTCATGAATAAATTCTCTGGTCGTCGGCAGGATCAAACTAACCCATAGTTAAGTGCATTGCTAGGAGTTTCTATCTTGTATCCCCGATGAATCATAGATAAGGCTTGTTTCCCGGTTGGAGAAGGCAAACTACACGATATTCCAAGTTTAAGGCGAGCATCGATTAGTATCTCTTTTGCTTCAAAACGGTTAAACGTAGTAGAAACTTGGCGGATCGAAACCAAAGAGAGGTTCAAGCACGAGCTACCGTATTTTTTTTACTCTCTCTCTCTCTCCTCTCTCTCTCTCTCTCTCTCTCTCTCTCTCTCTCTCTCTCTCTCTCTCTCTCTCTCTCTCTCTCTCTCTCTCTCTCTCTCTCTCTCTCTCTCTCTCTCTCTCCCCTCCCTCCCCCCCATCTGTGTGTGTGTGTGTGTTTTTGTGTGCAGCTCAAAGTGATTGCTATCCATTTAGCTTCATGGTATGTGTATAAAGTAGCGCCTCCTGGTGAGCAGGCGCTCATTAATTTGCGAAAACGGATCCTTGCCGGCTCCAGGAGAACTCCTCGCGAACAAGGCCATGGGAATCGAGCGCAGTTTCGTTGCTTTTTCTCATCTCTCCACTTCACCTCTCTTCCTCCTCGTTATTCCCAATTGCGGCCATTGTGATGCAATTGCAGCACCGGATGTTTCGGAAGTAGAAAAAAAATCGATACACTTCCGGGTTCAGATTTTTTCACGAGCTTTAACCTTTTTTTTTTTTTTTTTTTTTTTTTTTCGGTCGTACAAAAAATTTGTATTATTTCTTATTTATTTATGCACGTGAATAAGAAAAAGTTGATGCTAGAGAATAAAATTCTTATTTGATTTGGATGAGTTTGATTTTTTTTTTTGACAAAACGAAGAACGAAATAAATTTTTGATTAAATTTTAATATTCTAATTAATTTCATGATTATATTTTACGATGAGATTTTTAATCGATTCCATAAGATATTTTTGATTAAGCGGATAAGTCTTATCTCAATTAATAGTCACATAAGTCAAGTTGACAACGCGCTCTCTCTCTGGAGAATTTCAAATACTTTTCCCACGTATTCGCGTATACAAAATGGGGAAATTGCACGCGCCCAATGCAATAACTCACGTTTCTCTGCGCTGCTACAGTTTGCTCATGGAGAGTCTTCTCCGTTGCACATACTTGCCATGTTCACCATTTATACATTTATGTATCCTCTCTTTTACGTGACTCGAGCTCGCCGCGGTCGTTGCCATTTTACCATGCGTAGGAGTCAAAAGAGTCTGCGAGATTAATGCATCTTTCCACACACACACACACACACACACACACACACGCCCGCGTTCACTGTACCTTTTCCAATGGAAAATAAAGTATCAGCTATTTGAACTAAAATTGCAATATCGATCATTTTTTATTTTTTTTTCGAATAATAATTCATTGACGTAATTGAATTGATCAATTTTTCAATTAATAAATTGAAAGATGAAATTAATTTTTTTACATTTAATATTTAATTTATTAATATTATTGAGCGTTATTTTATGTTTAACTTTTCTTGATGTGACAAAAATAATGCAGGAAAAAAACAAAATTATAATACGGTAAAAAAATTAGCAAATTTTCGATCGGAAAGGGATAATTGACGACAGTCGTAGAAAAATTCCAGCGGCTAAAAAAAAAAATAAAAAAAAATAAAAGACCACATTTTATCATCTCTGCAAAACAGGAAGTTAGCTCAGAATAATGCGATGGAGGCGCAAGGAGGAGAAGTATTAGAAAGGAAATTCCACACACGCTATACCAATGCAAAAGTTTTTATTTCGCTTAAATCATCGTGCGATTTCTCTGCGGTAATTCCTGCGAGCGAGCGATGAGCCAGTTGTGTGTTATAAGGTCATCCCTATAGAATAAAGAATGAGAGCATTGCCACGGCTGTCTCGATTATAATATTCGAATTATTCGTCCTTGCTGAAACTTTGCGGTAAAAATCTCAAGTGACTCACGTGAAATTCTTGGCAAACACAAAAGACTCTCAGCCGATGACCACAAAATAATTTCCATGTCCTTATAAAATATGATTCATTTTTTTTTCTCCCTTCGCGAATATCCTGTGGGATGGAGGATAAATTTCTAGCTATTTCTGGACCACTTTGTCATGGGCTATAAAATTATTTATCAAAAGGAAACGCTCTTGGCAAACCCAAAAGTCTTTACAGTCGATGACCACAAAATTATTTCCATGTCCTTGTAAAATATGATTCATTTTTTTTTGTCCCTCCATGAATATCCTGTGGGATGGAGGATAAATTTCTAGCTATTTCTGGAGCACTGTGTCATGGGATATAAAATTATTTATCAAAAGAAAACGCTCTTGGTAAACCCAAAAGTCTTAACAGTCGATGACCACAAAATTATTTCCATGTCCTTGTAAAATATGATTCATTTTTTTTTGTCCCTCCACAAATATCCTGTGGGATGGAGGATAAATTTCTAGCTATTTCTGGAGCCCTTTGTTATGGGATATAAAATTATTTGTCAAGAGGAAACGCTTTATTCTATTTTTTCTACATATGTAAAATATATATATATATATTTTTCCAAAATCCATAAAAATATCACAAATACCCAAAGCTAAAAGTAATAATAATGATAATAATAATAATAAAAAGCGGAAAGAGTGTCTGATAGTGCCGAGGCGATCGCTGAGAGGCAATATAGTCAGAGTGGAACACATCGCAGAAGCAATCCGGTCGAGCAGGCTTCTCGTCTCGTTTCATAAGGTGTCTCAATTTCAGAATCGAGACCCATTCCACCCGAGTACTTTTTTCACAGTGTGCGTGTTTATTGGTGTCCATACACGTGTCTGTATCGCTTTTCTTCCTGCGTGAGTGCGTGTGAGCGTTTTTGCTCGAGTGCCGGCTCTTGTACCTTGTATACCTATATATATATATATATATAAAGTATATATATATATGTATTGACCCATGTATATATGTATTCGCGTTATCGTTATATGGGCGCGAACTCGGTCCTCTAGTCGACGTACATATGGTAGAGTTGCTCGTTGTCGCGGTTGTTACGAGTTTCGTCGGCCCACCAGGTCGATTCCCGTTGCGCCCACTCGCATATCTCGCCTTCCGAGGTCTGACCTTATTCGGACAACTTCTACTACTTCGCCCACCGAGCACTGGCTCTCACCACTTACCGTCACCTTCCCTTCTGTCTTACCCCCTCGCCCCTTTCCTTCTATATCACTCTATGAAATGCACCATTGGGGAATTTCGCAAAACCCTCGGCAAGTGGGTGCAACGGTTTTTTTTTATTTATTTTTTTGGTCCTTTATTCGCGATGGCTGAAATTGTTTTTTTTTTTTTTACAAATTCCAAGTAGATCAGAGATACGTTCACAATTTACCATTTTATTGCGAACAAGTGAGAAATTTCTCATCGACGATGCTTCACTGTACTTTTTATTATTATTATTATTATTTTATTATTACGAATTATCATAAAATTGAGACAGAGTAGGCCAAAAGAGAGATACTTTCTAACGACCAATAGATGATATTAAACGGTTTATAATATATTTCATGAAGAGTACTTGAAAATAAGAAAAAGAAAAAAAAATGATTTCATCATTCTCACCAAGTGCACTCAAACTAAAATAATGATAGAACGTTCCTCAATTGCGTCACATTTCCTCTCGAGAATTTCTTGACGCCGGAACATTCTGTTTAAAACCATAAGAGCCTCTTCTTGTACTCTTTTTGGTTACCATACAGGCGTTCGTTTCATACAAGAGCTCATGATAAAGAAAATATTGTGATTGTTCTCTCTCATTCTCTCTCTCTCTCTCTCTCTCTCACGATGCCACGATCTGTTTGCCTTTATAAGATTATATACTGCAATACGAATATGATACTCCACATGGCATCTTGTAATGTCACCTATATATACACTTATAAATGTATCTTGTACTTAATATGCTGCTGAGCCTCGGATTGAATAATAACGAGATATATGGGTATAAATATTCGAGAGAATGACGATATGGAATTTATTATTCGTAGACATCGTTACTCTCAAGAATGTATAATGATGATTTAATTTTTATTTATCTTCATAGCTATAATCACGTGCATTTTTTTTTTTTTTTTAAATTTATTCAGGTCGATGTGTATCGTGTCAAAGGTCATTTCACTCGGAGTCGAAAATTGTCTTTTATGTTTAATCTTTCAACGATCTAAAATGACAAAATTTATAAATTCGCAATTATTCTGAGACAATTTTTTTTTTAATTTATCACAAAATTTGTGAATTAAATTTTTTTATCGAATCTTGAATTGTAAAATTTGTCATTTTAGGCTTGAACGATCCCCCTTTAAAATCTCGTCAAATGGTAATTTTAGTTATATGGAAAAAAAAAAAATCTTTATGCTTTATTGGACCTACACGTGCGGAGAAATACGTTTTTCTTGATAGCCATTTGTGGTGAAGAAAATAGAGATGTCTTTTTATGGAACGTTTGAAACGTATGATGGACCAAATGATGGAGACTGAGCGTCCCACTTGTTGAAGAATTCGTAGAATTTTGTCAGCTTTTTTTTTTTTTTTTTTGAGTCTCATTTTATCTCGTCAATCATCCATCTCCATTTTTATGTCGTTTTTTTTTGTTTTTTTTTTTTTTTCCCGATGGATCACCGATCAAGTACGGTCTATTTTTTTTTTTTTTTTTTTCATCAACGACTTGGTCAGTTTCAATTTGTTGTGAAATCAGAGTCGATCGAATAACATTTATACGAACGTGCATAGACGTCAAATTCATGGAATAAAATTTCGCATCCATTGACGTCGTCGTAAACGCCTCTTGTGTCTGTACAATTTGAACCTTGCGGAATTTTCACTTTCAACGAAATCCCCGCCGGTTTACGTCCGACAAGTCGCGTGGACGATGACGAGACGCGAGTCCTGCTGGCTGTTGCAGTCCATAAAAAAAAAACGCGTTACTTACTTTACTTTTACCGTGTTGAGTTATACGAGTCACTCTATAGGATACTCACCGTAAAATGGCCGAATCGAAAGTATATATTTTGCAACGAGAAAATAAACACTCGAGTAGTCTGTAAAAGTGTATTATATGTACTCGAATGTACAAGTTGTTTCAGAATTGAGGCGAATATCTTATATATATATAGTTAAAAAAAAATAATAATTTAATTTTTTTGTCATCATCCAAATATATTTATCCTCTGATTCCCAATATTTTGCTAAATTAAAAGCAAAAAAAAATCCAAATATTCATCTGCCTCTCTTTATCTCGATATTTTATTCAATATTTTGTGCACCTTTTTCTACATATTTTATTCCTAATCCAAGAATATAATTTTTAGTATAATTCTTATTTTCTTTATTATGCAAAATATAAATTTTGATATTTATTTTTTCGAACATTTTTCCAAAAAAAATATTCCGCACGTGATAATTTTGAAACAAACATTTCAATAATTTCAATTAATTTCTAAAATACTCTCGTGAAAAAAAAAAGAAAAACGTGAGAATTATGTTTTTCTTTTTTTTTTTTTTAGTATGATTCTTATTTTCTTTATTACCCAAAATATAACTTTAGATTTTTTTTTTCGAACATTTTTCCAATAAAATTATTCCGCACGTGATAATTTTGAAATAAATATTTCAATTAATTTCTAAAATACTCTCGTGAAAGAAAAAAAAAAAAAAAGAAAAACGTAATTTTCAGCTGGTCAAGGTAGAAAAATTTGAGGCCATTTCTGAAACTCCTCGTATATTATTAGATAATAATACAATTGTGTGTCACGCACATGGCTAAACAGCGAGACGATTTTTCCATGCGTGCATCTATTGCCACAATCTCATCGTATAAATTTCGTCATATAGAAGCGTTATTTAATTAAATTTAATTAAATTTAATAATGTAAGAATTATAAGGATTAAAATTATACTTTTTAATATCTTTAATAATAATTTTCGTCTATTCTTAAAAAATAATTTTTCTTGTACGTTTCACGCAAACTCTCAGCATTGGAAATACGTCAAGGTAGGCATAATTATATGATATAAATTTATCGTTTATGCTTTAATCGTATTATTCATCAGATAAAAGATTTTTTTATACTCGAATTTTCGATCTATCGATCAATATTCGAAAATTTAAAGAGCGATATGAGTAAAACCTTGAACTTTTTTTTTTCTGTCTTAATGAATCGCTGAAAACGTCCATTTATTTTTTGGACCTCGCAAAAATTAACTGTGTCGTTTTACGAATGGTGACGTTGATGCTATTACGAGCTCTTCATTTACAACTCGTTTTATATCTTTATGCTCTTCGTTCTATAATGGCAAATTGCAACGACGACAACGATGTCGTCGTCGTCGTCGTACTCGGTCTTGTCCACTCTGTGATGCGTTTCGATCTCCCTCTCTCAGCTCGACTCATTACTCGAGTAATTAGCGAGTTCTCGAGTACATAACACGACCAAGAGAGAGAGAGAGAGAGAGAGAGAGAGAGAGAGAGAGAGGTGTCTATCGTGGTATTGCACTTGTCAGCCTATTAGCAGCAACGACTTGCATTCTCGATGAGTGTATCGACGTCGCCATTCTCGTCAACTCGTAATCGCTTATCTTGCATTTCCACATGCATACATAAATTTTACACGATATATTTTTTTCTAGCAAAATTTTCTTTGGTCCTAAATTGTTAGATTTAACATTAAAAATAATTGCCAGTGAGAAAAATATTAATTTTTCTCTATTTTGTTATTTATTTTTTCATAAAAAGAATTCAATGCGTGAGTCAAAATTTATTTGAATTCCATGATCAAATTTTTGATTCGCGAGTTTTCAAAAATTTATCTATAATAAATGCTGCACAAAATAAAATTGATTCAACTTTTTTTTTTACAGCATTAAAAATGTAACACGTTTTTAATTCAATGTTCGTTTTTTTTTTTTTTTTTTTTCCCCCATTAACTTTCCATTCTCGTCAGCTCGCGTAATCGTTAATCTTAAGTTTCAAATGCACACATAAATTTTCATAATTACGTATATGTAGACCACAATGACCACAATTTATTCGCGTAAAATTACTTTCCCTCTCAACTGTTACTCGTAACAGTGAGAAAAGAATTATTATTATTATTATTTTTTTTATCACTGATACATTTTTATTGAGACAACAATTATTGGAATTAAACGAAATTAATTGAACCGACAATTACCCAATTTGTAATTTGATCAAATAAACGTGCAGTCAAAAAATTAATTTAAAATAAAATAAATTAAATTTTTTTTTTTTTTTACGTATAAATTTTATTTTTATGATTTTAATCACGAGAAGTTTACTCGTTACTTCGCGCAGAGTTTATAAAAATTTCATAGCTCGTCCGATCTGCGTTAGACAAAAAATGACTCTATGATTATTTTTATACAGAAAAAAAAAAAAAAATTGCCACATCCTTAATTCAATGTCCACGTTGTTTTCCATTTACTTTTTACAGACCTACACGTGTCTCCACGTGTGTGTGGTCGTCAACAACCAGCCGTGCTGTTCTCCCACTGTAAGTTCTGACTCACGAAAAGGAAAAAAAAAAAAAATCGTTTCGATGTGAAAAGTTGCTCCTGTTTTCTCCATATCGTTATTTGTTGCATGTTTGTTTGTTTTTTTTTTTTTTTTTTTTTTTCCCACGTGAACTCGGGACACGATGCCCCAGTTTGATATGCTAAAATCAACATTGCAAATTATCCAAGCAGCCTGATTTTTTTTTTTTTTTTTTTTGCTCAATTTTTAATAAATAAATGAAAAAAATATTTTTCAAAATTTTCAAGTAGAAAATTCACGAAAAATATGAAATTAAATTATTATTGAAAATCGATGACTTTTCGATGATTTATAATTGTAAGTTTTGCTGGTACGTCATCGTTTGCTTTAGTCCAGCATCCGGAACTTGGATGCCTCTCGCGAGTTCTCGCACGTCTTTCTACTCGGCGAAGCATTCCTTCTTCTTTATCCTCCTCGCCTCGTTCCCGATGGCATGATCACCCTGTCGCCTTCGAGAGTTGGCTGTCGCGCACACGACTACGTTACCCTCGGTATCTCTTCCCACACACACATATATATATATATATATATATATATATATATATATCCACTTATATCCACTCCACACGCACATATATATATATCCACTCCACACGCACACATATATATATAGATATATATATTGTTGTCCTTTTCTCTCCTCTGTAATCATGTACACAAGCATGAAATTCCATCATTCTTTCGCGTAACGCACGTACAGACGATGCCCATTACGTTTTCACGTCACGCTTTTCCGTTCTTTTCTTCCTAGCATTTTCTTCATCCTCTGCTTACTTTCTCAGCTTGTACTTTTTCTCCATCTCATTTTACTCCATCTTCTTCGCGTTTTTCGTACTTCGTCCTCTTCTTCTTCCATTTTCATATTCCGCAAAACGTTCGTATGTGCCTCGCCATAGCTGCAAGTTGTCGATGTGTTGGATAAAAAGACGAAGATGCAGGAAAAAAAAAAAACGATCCTTCCTCCGTCAAGTAGTGCCCATATTTAAACTTAAACTTAGCTATTAATTGTCTTGCTAAATTACGTGCTAAATTATATAATGTAGAATTTAAATTTGTAGCATATTTTCTACAAAATTAGGATTTTTTAATAATAAATTGTGATACATTTATGCCTGTGTGTGTGTAGCGTAGTTTTTAACGCTATAATTATCGTGAGAAGAAGCATTTTTTAACGCTATTTTTATTTATTTTTTCATTTTATTAATCAGTCGTCACAGATACCGGAAATGACACTTTAAAGCATTCCTGAGACTGGTCAGCTGTTCGTCGAGTCCAGAACGTTAATTTTTATTAAATATATGCATCATTTTTATTTTATTTATGTTTTTTCTATTATTTTTATAGAAAGTAGATATTTGATTAATCGATATTTGATTAATGTTTGATTAAAAATCTTATCGATTTTAATTTTCGAATTTTTTGACAATCTTTTTTTTTTTAATTCGTGTTACAGGCAAGCAGACATGTCGGGGACCTGTTCGAAGACCTGCGGGACGGGCACAATCTCATTTCCCTCCTGGAAGTGCTCTCAGGCGAGCATCTCGTAAGTTTTTTTTTTAATTTTTCACCAACTTTTATAATACTTGAATATTGTTATACGAAAATACATTTTTTTTTTTTTTTTTTTTACTAATTTAAGAACGTTAATTATGCTAATTAAAAATTCCGACCTATATGAAAATTAATAATTCAGGAAGAATATACAAAAAAAAGTGCTATAAATTTTTTGTTTATCAACTCATTTAAATATGACGATTTTTTTCGCCCTAAAAAAAAAATTAATACCGAGTTACATTTTCCTTTGATCGAAATAAATCTTTTTCTCGATTTTTAAAACTTCCAGTGCATATCTCGTATGGTATTTTTTTGGGACCTGTTGAAAAATAAATTTTACGAAATCTTTAAAATATGCATGACGATTTAAAGCTCACTTGAAATATACAAAAATTATAGTCTGGTATAAATTGACCTCTCTCGCGTTGCAAATAAATAGAGATGTGCTCGTTCGATTAAAAAAGAGTCAAGTGAAAAAAAAAATGGGAAGTTCCAATGGAACCGCGAATAATGTCAGGTGCCCCCGCGGATCGAGAGAAAAAGAGAAAAAGTGAGCACGAGAATCACTAAACGCAAAGTCATCCAACATGATGTTTTTCATCCTCTTTCTATCTACAAGAGCACTGTGAAACGGTCATGTGTTCATGGACTAACGAGATCCCTCGTCCTCTCGAGACCCTCGATTTTATTACACACATACACACCCATATATATATATATATACACACACACACATATATATATAGGCTATCCTTTTCTTATGGTCGTGATGCAAGCCACCATCTTTTTATTTTTTTTATTCTTCGTGATCGCGATCGGTGCGGCTCTCTTTGACCTGGACTTTGACTGATGATTTTCATGATCGGTGCTGGTGCTTCACTCTTCCCTTGCTCCATATTGAATTCTGATACTCTGTCCGTATAATATATATATATATATATATATTTTTTTATACCCGAATCGATCACGACAAGTCTCGCGATATAAATTCACAATAGACATTTCTGGTAATCTCTGGTGATTCATTATTTCATGACGTTAATCATTATTACACATGTTCGCGTTTTAGTCATTGAAAATAATCATAAATTTAATGGAATCGGGAAAAATCGTTGGGGTATAAAATTTAAATTTGAACGACGATGCTCATTTTTTAACTTGCCAAAAATGTCGTTTGTGATAGTTCAAAAAAAATTTTTTGGGATTAGTCTGAAATTCAATTTTTTATTGTTTATATAAAAAAAAAAATTTTAAATAATTTACATCATCAAATTGATTCAAATACATCTTTAGATTGCAAAACGTATCAAGATTATTTTTTTATACGTTTTAAAATAAAACTCTACTTACTTTTGTGTGAAAAAATAGTATCTTTGAAATGAATCATCGTCTTATCATCGATGTTATAACTCATCGAAAAATTAGTCACTCTTAAGCAAAGACAGTAGCATCGTTTATTACTTTTGTATTATTTTTCATCGTCTGAAAATTCGAGTCTGGATCAAAGTCAGTTGAGAATATATATATATATATATATATATATATATATATATATATATTTATTTATTTATTTATTCACATATATATATATAATGTATGGCATTCAATATGGATAAGCATGAAGTTTTACAATTAGACACGCGATATATAGTACATAAAAGGGTCTATATATAGTCATACACGCCTCAATCAAGAAATCGAATTGATCGTTGAGCACAATTATAATCCCAATGAGAAGGCTCAGACGAAGCTTCTCTCTCTCACATCGCGTTTCATCGCTCGTATTGAATGAAACGTGAGTCGTATACCGGATAACGCCAAGTTTTGACATGCAATCATTGCGATCTGGATATATCCGTGTAGAGCAAACTCGCTTATAATGACGAAACTAAGTAAAATCGATATTGCTGCATTTCCACACGATCGTATATACTTATATATATATCTATATTTATCGTTAATCTGATACAGTTGATGAATATCCGCTCGATTGAACTTTTCCGTAATCAACACGGCAATGTTCTACTTTGAAAGAATAATTTTCATTCCAGTGATTTGTCTATTCAGGCGTTTAAAAACAAAAAACAATTTGCCTTTAGAAAGAATTATCAAAAAAAAAAAAAAATCGATTAACAAACGAAATTATACAATATATATTTTTTTTAATTAAGAAAAATTATTAATTTGATTAAATTTAATGGTCGTTGTATTAAAATGATTAAACTCAATCTATTTTTTTTTTTTAAATATTTTTATATTCACTTTGACATGTTTGTGAATTATCCATTTGTTTTGTTTTTCATCGTCGATTTTTCAGCCAAGGGAAAGAGGCCGAATGCGTTTTCACATGCTGCAAAACGTTCAAATGGCACTCGACTTTCTTCGTTACAAGAAAATCAAGCTCGTCAACATACGTGCCGAGGATATTGTCGATGGTAATCCAAAGCTCACACTCGGCCTCATATGGACCATCATTCTTCACTTCCAGGTAAGTCACGACTGATTTATTCCTCAAATTTATATTATTTTTATATTGCTAATTTATCGTTGCTATTTTCATAAGTTCGGCTTTCGATCAAATTTTTCATCGAGCAATTATTCGTAAAAAAAAAAAAAAAATTATTACTCATTTTAGGACAAATTTTTTCACAATCCAGAAAACTTTTTTTTTTCAATTTTCCTACCAAAAATAATGCCTCTAGATTTTTTTACAACGAAAATTCTACCAACATGAATGAATAAACAATTTTTAGGATAGAAAAAAAAATTACAAAAAAAAATTTACAATTTTGTGAAAATAAAAGAAAGCGTCTCATTGCTTAATCATCGCGTATCTACTTCGTTCCCGTATAAGCTGAGATCGCCAAAAAAGATTTGGCATCTTCTCGTTGCACTGTTAGAGAGGAAGAATATAAGCGAGACGATTTAACGAGGTTTTCTAGACCAATCTAGAGCGAAGGAGAGAAAGAGAGAGAGAGAGAGAGAAGAATAAAAAAAATCCACGTAAAGAATTGGCGAGAATCCAACTGGCCTGAGGCTTGAAAAATTCGTCTCAGGAATACAAATTGAGTACACGCGGAACTTTGAAACGTTCCTCTCGTATCGAATTTTTCCCGATTCTCCTTCGCTTTTATAACGTTGGGTTATATTGTACCTTTTCTCTCGGGGAACTAAAGTGCTTCGTCTGGAAGAGCCCTTAAGCTTTTTTTTTACCCCTCAATGTCTCGCAGAAAGAATCGGAAATTAAAAAGAAAAAACAAAAAAAAAAAAAATCGCGATGGTCCATAAATCTCGTTCCCTTTTTCTCTGGTAGCATAAGAAAAAAAAATTTAAAAAAAAACACATATATATATATGTACCTTTTTCGTGGTGTGGCAGGACCACCCTTTTTTGCAAATTCTTTTTCTTCTCGTACATTCATCCGGCAACGAAAAGACTTTTCACGGTCTGGTGGAACCAACGCCCGAAATCATTTCCGCAACTCGTTTATATATTCTCGCGTCTCTCTCTCTCTCTCTGTCTCTCGTAACTCCCAAGGACCCCTCAAAATTGTTGCTTTTTTCCGCGAAATAATAAATTATAACATATACGAGATTGAAATAAAAACAAATGAGAAATTATCAAAAATAGCGTAAAATTTTTCAGAAATAATACTGCAAGTTATATATAAGTGTTTATGTGGGCAAAAATAAATTTTGACAAAATTAAAAGGATATTAAAATTACGTGCAAAATTTAAGAATAATTTTTTTTCTTAATTTGGCACTAAAAAAAAATAATTAGTTAATCGATGATCCATTTTCCCTCATTTTCTTGTACATACTTAAATTTTGCTTTTTTTTTTATTAAAATTCTTTATTAAATAGTTTTTGGAAAAGTAAAATTATCCGGAATTTTTTTATTTTTTTGAAAATTTGTTCATCAAATTATCGAGCTACAATAATTTAATAATGATATATATATATATATATATATTATTTTAATCGCAAACGTCTATCAGAGAAATAATAATCGTATAGTCGTTTATACTTTGAGAAACGGTACTGGTGAGAAACAACAAATATATATATATATATATAAGTGTGTTGGCCGAAGGCGCTTCTCTGGTCTTTGTGGCAAACATATTTCCCATATCTCATTGCTCGCAAGAGCAATACAAGTTTGCTATACGAAGCCAGAGTCAGTTTTCCCTTCGTGCTTATATACGACGTGTGGCCACCAACCGACAATCTCGTAATAGCCAAAGTGTCATTCTGTAAAGCCTTCTGGCAGATATCTCGTCGAGACGTCCCATAGAGATCGTTTGCCACATTTTCCTTATTACGTTTTGCCCACCAAGTGTCGAGCAAGTAAAGTTTGCTCAGGTCATCTCTTTGTATTATATATCGTGGCTGCCTTGCACTCGCTGCATATTCATTTCTCTATCGCGCTATAAATATATATATATATATATATTTCGACAAAATTATTTTCAAAAAAAATCTTGATTACTTTTTACAATTTATTAACAAGTAATTGTGAATAATAATTTTGCTAGAAATTCTCTTTGAATTAATTCTTATTGATTAAATGGTGATTAAGATTCTTGGGCAGAAATTTCTTTCTTTCTCGCAAAAGTTTCATTTATCAACAAAAAGTTTACTGTAAAAATTATTTAAAAAAAAATGGATAAGGGCCAAAAGGATAAAACGAATTAAATGAAAAATAAAATATTAAAATGAGGATTCTCCGCCCATTTGGCCTGGAATGCCCCATACAAATGCCTTGACACAATATCTTAGCGCTACGAGACGATAGAAGGAAAATGCGAGGGTTCTCTCGGCTCGTCGCAAATCGTAATATATAGGATGAGAAATTACGAGCTTAGGAGCAAACTTTGAGACGATGCAAAAAGTTAACCGACTAACCGAGTTACGCGCCAATGTTGTGTGGGGGGAAATAACGAACAGTAGTTGGTAGTGTTTGAGCTCAAAGCACCGTGTAATAATGGAATGTACGTCTTGACGCCCGTCATATTTTTTTTTTCTTTTTTTTTGCGTTACTTTAATTCTATATATATATATATATATATATATATATATATATATATATATATATATATATATATACACACATTTGTGTATAGAGGAATAAATTAATACGTAATTATCAAATAATTCAATCGCGTAACGCAGGAAGCTCCAGACTGTCTTCACGGTACATTTGAAAATGGTAGCCAGTCGAGCTCGATTTACATAAACGTTTTCCATTAATCTCTTTATTTATCTCCCCGCGTAGGCGGGATCGATGTTATGTGGATTTCCGGTATTTTTTTAATCCATGGAATTCGCGAGTAAAAAAGCACTTTTCATATCGTTAGGATTGTAGAATAATACAATAAAGTTTTATTTCAATGAAAATCTTTTCGTACTTTAGACAAAAAATTACGCATAGACAATTTTCAGTAGGAAATGGACAATTTTTTGTTTGAAAAAAAAAATAACAAGAATCTCCATTCATCGAGCAAGAGTAAATAATGAAAATGAGTAGAAAAAGAATTGGCAAAGTAATCCAAATGAAAAGAAAAAAATAAAACAGTTTTATAGTTTTTATTAATTTTTAATTTTATACTCGAATATTTTTATCGTGACAGCAAGTTTTTCTTGTCAGCAAAAAAAAAATCGTTTTTCTGTTTTGAATTGAATTGACGACTCATAAAAAAAAAAAGTATCATTAGACGAGGAAAAAAAATGCACATATTGCGTTTAAAACGAGTTCAAGATTTTCAATTCATAAAAGTTAATGAAGGAGAGTAACCAAATACATATCGGGATATTGGTAAAAGATTGAGGAAGAAATGAGACGGAAACACGCAATATGTCCATTTAAGCAATTCATCAGGGACAATATTAACGTTTGCCTATTTTTTTTGTGCTTTTTTTTTTACATTCATTCTTCAGTATGCACTCATCTAATTGAGCAATTTTTTTTGTTCCGCGCCGCAGAAGTGGCGTCGCAAGGTAAGTTCTCAGAGATTACCTTAAAAAAAAAAAAAAAAAAAGACAAAATCCCTGTAGAACTTTGAGGAGTTTTGAGACGAAATATAACGAGAGAGAAAGCTTAATCGGCGAAGCAAAATTATTTTAATTAAAGCGGACAAAAAAAAATTATTATAAAATTTATTTAAAAATTTCATTTAATTCTTTTGATTTAACTTTTGATTTAACCGATCGTCGGTTTCGAGCTTTGATAATTCAGTTTTCTGCTTTTACTGGCCACCGATATTGCTATTTCCTGTTTCTCTCTTGCCGCTGCTGCTGCTGCCTTATCGACCGAGCATTGGATCTTATCTTACTACTTGTTCTCTTTCTTTCTCTCTTTTTTTTGCTCTGCCTTGCCGATGCTCTGTCTGCTTCACAACTCGTAACGTAGCTGTCTCTACTTGTTACCCTCGTGAGATTTTTTTTCATTCATAAGATTCTCCTCTGTGTGTATATATATATATATATATATATATTGTACGTAGGCGGACATTCGTGTTGTCTTGATTGAGATTTATCCTTCCTTCATGTACATATAAAGTAGTTGTATTTTTTCTGTCATGAAAAAAAATCACTTGTAAATTTTTGTCTCGTAAATTTAAATATTTAGAATATTTATGATAATTTTTTTTATTTTTTATTACGTTTAAAAAAAAATGTCCCCTTCAAGTAGACAAATTACGATTTAGTTTTGTCAGTTTTACATGTATAAAGCAACATTTATTTTAATGATAGAAATCGTTTAATTAATTCGTGAAAATTTTGAAGAATAAAACGATTTTTAACTCAAAATGCCAAAGTCAATTTTTCTGATAAAATTACATTAATCTAGACAAAAGAAGTTTATTGGTTCTCAAATTTAAAAATTATTTCAAAAATAAAATAAAATAAAATAAAATGAAAAATAAAAAACAAAAGTATATCGTACTTTGCGTCAGTACTTTTGAGCATAGAAATTTCAATCGACTAAATTCGGTAGGAAACTCGTCGAGGGTAAATTTCACTCGCGACGTGAATCGCCTTTACAAATTTATTTTTTATAGGCGAGTGGTGGAGGTGAAGGTGGGGGGGGGGGGGCAATTTAATGGCAAATTTTACTATTCCGAACATCGCAAAGTACAAACATATCGAAATAATGAGGAGAATCGTGAGCTATATGCGAAAGGAGGGCTGACGAACGAAAAAAAAATTTCACCATCTCGTAAGTTGGTAATTTTAGTGTTAGCAGAGATGCGTGCTATACGAGCTCTCAGCTGAATGTGAATCAGGTGACAAACTCGTTCATTGGATTCTCTTTATCGGTCAAGGTAACAGAAACAGAAAAGCATTTCGAGCAACCTCCACGTTTACGATTCTTGATGATCATTTTTCGAGACACAT